>JAFEMH010002991.1:0-297678 GCA_022495995.1 Adenophora triphylla var. japonica
TGTATTAATTGGTGGGATGAAATATTTCATCCGAGGTTGGCGCCTTTTTTTCTTGAATCCGACCCGATTAATAAATTTGATTGATTGGGTGTATGGATTTTCGAATTTAATATTTTTATTCCAAATTTTTGAGCTTATATTATCACTCTTAGTAAATTAATATTTTTTTCACCAAAATTCATCATTTTTTCCCTACAAATTGATATAAGCTTTCATTTGATTTGGACAAAAAAAAAAAAAAAAAACACTTTCATTTCTCAATTATCCTTCTTCATTTTTGCATTTATTTAAAAAAAAATCATTATATTTTTTACCTATAAATTGCCGCAATGTTTTTTAATTAAGTGTGAAATATTTTTAATTATAAATAATAATAATAATTATTATTATTTTACTGTTAATCATAAAAATAAAGAATATAAAATAAAATAAAATAAAAGTAGTGGGATATAGAATGATGAGTTGGAGGAATTGAAATTTAAATTTAAGTTAGCCATTAAAGTGGGGGTAAATGTGAAATGGATAGATGAAATATTATAGGTGAATTGAGAAAAAGTGTAAAAAGTGCTATTACATAAAATAAAATGGGGAGGGGTTATTAACTTGGCATTTGTGGGTAAGTCTAATGACCTTGTCCTACTACCACTTAATTTTCTTCAGACCTTGTTAGTCGAAGTACGAGATGGGCAATGCCACGTCTGTGGTAATTGGCAATATACTTACCGCTGGGGTGGCAGTTCCGAGTGCACCCCGGCGGAATAGACAACAAAAAGCGAGAAAAACGAGGGCGAGTCCCTTAGGTTTTTTTCTCTCTTATTATTCTCTAAGTCTCTCTCATTTCATTTCATGATTCACGAATTTAGGCCATAAAGTTGATATAGCTCTAAAAATATTCATTTAAAATTGCGTCATTTTATGGCGAAAAGAATATAGTGGGATGGCCCGCCTTGACGCGCCCCCAACCCGTTTTGGCTTACACCCATACAGCCGGCCCGCTGTTGGCCAAACCTTCTTTATTTGGGTTGCAGTAGTTTTAAAGCTCAATCCGAAAGAGTGAGAATTTAGGAAATATTGACTTCCCTAATTCAATGCAATTGATAAGTTTGATAAAGTTGATTTTGTGACTTCACTAATGGCAAAGATTTACTTTTCTATATGGAATAAGGACAATGTATGCTATATGTAAATATCTTTTATTTATGGACCATATATTTAGAGCTAGAAGCCTAACCTACTAATATATCTCTTTCTTTCCTTGTGAGTGCTTTATATATTTCGCTTGTAGGAATTGGATTGCACATGAAAAAGTTTGATTGATTTGAAGATCTTCTCGAGGTCTTTGCTTATAAATACTGAAGACTTAACATGTAGAAGAGAGCCTGGCGTACTTTAGAGAATTATTTGGAAGACAATTGCTTTTATTCTTCACGCAGTTCAATATTGCCTTTTAGGTTGGCAGAGCGAGGTTGTCACTTGCCCTAAGAACAACTTCATTACGAAGAAGTAATTTACCCGACGGGCCGCTGTATGCTGTCGAGATATTTAAAAACAGACAAAAATTAATCATTTAAAAATGACTAATTTTTTTGTGACCCGGACCAGAGAGCGGGGTGAGTCTTTGGAGAGGGAGTGGAGGCTGGGAAGTGCGTGGAGTTGTTAAAAATAAATTTAAAATGTCTAAAAATTTGACATGGAAAGAACGAGGGAGGTGGGAAGTGAGGAGTGGGGTAAGTCTTCGTGTGAGTGGAGTGCGGGTGGGGTGGGGAGTTGTTAAAAATAAATTTAAAATGATTATTTTATTTCTACCCGAGGGAGGGGGAAGGTGCACGAGGGGTGGAGGGCGGGGAGTGAGCCCAATGGTGAGTAGGGTGGGGGGTGGTGGTGGTGAGCGGGGTGGAGGTAAATTCCAGTAAGTCAGCTTAATCGAACATTTTTCGAAAAATATTTTCCTTACCAAATAGTCGAAAACATTGTTTATCTCCCATTTTTCAAAAAATATTTTTCATTTTCGAAAAATATTTTGCGAAAAATTATTTTTCGGAAGATGTTTTACGGCTAAACGAAACGGAACCTAGTAATGCCTTTTCTACTTTAATTTTTGTTTTATTGTTCGATTGATTTGAGGGATTATTATGCCCATATCTTTCTTTCTTTACTTTAGTAATACGTACTCCATAAGTACTCGGTAGGTGGGAACTTATTTTCTTTTGGTTCGTCATTGACCCGATGGAGGCGCGCCCAAATGGAAGGGAATCTTTACTATTTTTTCCACTCATTCTCTTCTTCTATTTTACTTTTACTGCTCATGGCAACGATCAAATCACTATGACAAAAACTCATGTGAGAACATGAATACCGTCTTATCTCATCCACAGTGGCAGATTCGGATCGTGGACCCGCGCGCTAAGTGTATGGGTGCACTTCGCCAAAATTTTTAAATGCCTTGGTCAGGTTCGACCAACAACCTTTGGCCCCCAAATTGCTCCATCCTTGGCCCCATTGGCCCCCAAGCGGCCAAAAAAAAAAAAAAAATTAAAAATTTTTTTGCTCACGTGGCGCCCGATCTCTCATAGGGCCCAAAAAAAATAAAAAATTAAATTTTTATTTTTTGTTTTTTTCGGTTTGTGAAAAGTAATAGCTTACTATAACATAATGTAATAATTGTATGCATATAAAGTAATAGTTTGTATACATTAAAGTAATACATATATACGAAAAGTAATAGTATTTTTTCCTATGTTTTCTTCGTTTGGCAAAAGTAATAAACTTATGTATATGAATGTAATAGTTTATACAAGTAAATGTACACTTTGATAGATGAAATTGTAACGTATATTTCTATAGATAATGTAATACTTTTACATTTATCATGATAAATTTTAACTCATTGTAACTTATTGTTTGAAAACATATAGATATATATCATACGCGTGTTAATTATTATGCAAATACTTGTGCATATATAAATAACACGTTTGTTACATTTTAGTTATAATAAGTATTACTTTTGCCAAACGAAGAAAATATAGGGAAAAGCACTATTATTTTTTGTATATATGTATTACTTTAATGTATACAAACTATTACTTTATATGCGTACAATCATTACGTTATGTTATAAGAATTAATTACTTTTCACAAATCGAAAAACAAAATAAAAAAATTAAAAAAATACTATTACTGATTATTTTGCTGATCCCAACGGTCAATATGAGCGCCTGAGTGATGCGAACATACCCCAGAAATTTGACGACGATCCAACGGTTAATGAAGCGGGAATTTGAATTTTAATATAGCGAATTTTTGGAGATTTTCGCCAGTTTCGCCGCCGGCCATTTCTCCTCTCCGGCAATTATTTGAAAGATCCCAACGGTCATCATGTGCGCCTAGGAGATGCGACCAAAGCCCAGAAATTTCACGACGATCCAACGGTTAACGAAGTCGGAATTCGATTTTTACATATGCGATTTGGTTTGATTTTGCCCATAACCTAGCGCGTTTGACGGATCATGCACTTGACTGGGGTCGTGGGTCGACCACGTCTTGCGTCAGACATCCCCTTGTTCTCGTGGAAGACCACCTCAATCACTATTCATCCCACTCATTCTCTCACCTATTTAATTTTAAATTCTACTATGACATTTTCTTCCACTTTTCATCTCTCTTACTTTTCTTATCTCGTACGCCTCAAATTTTGCAGATCCACACTGACTGAAACGGAGGGAGCATATAACATCACAAAAAGTAAAATCACATGGACCACACCAATTGCCTTAATCATTAATTTCTTACTTTTTTAAGTTTAAAATAATTGTCAATTTTTTTTATTATATCCTCACAACAAAAACTCTCCACCCACATTTTTCCTATTTTTATTTAAATACTCACATGACATTTACTTTTTCTTAATACTCATGCCAAATCAAACTAAGAACATTGAATCGGGAAGGAGGAAGTATTAAATTGCTTTGTAGATAAATATATGGAATTTTTACCAAAAACTACCTAAAAAAGATGTTAGTTACAAAAAAAAAAAACATGTAATAAGTGATATTATGTATAATACAACATTTAGTTATGCAGTAGTTTAAAATCATAATATTGCATCCGCACCACCGCCCAGCTCCTCATGGCCAGCGCCGCCTCGTCTTCTTTATCGCCGCATGCGGATTTCGATCAATTTTCGTCGAATCCGGCCGATCAGCCGAATCCGATCGCCGGAGGTCGGAATGTCACGGTCCATGGGCTTCGGACTCATCCTGGCGGCCGCGAAATCTGATATTATGGCCTTAATTGATGTTGTATTTTCGAAACATAATACAACATTCATAATACAACATTAAAAGGAACTTATTGAGCTTAGATTAAAAAAAAAAAAGAACTTATGGGGCAATGACCCTTTTTTGTAATATCCAACTTATGTGAGTTATTTTGTAGTATCCATTTTTCAAAAGTAATTTTTGGTAAATGCCCTCCTTTTCTTGATTTTGTGGTGAGAGTCATGTGTAGAATTTGTACGCTTATTTAAAAAATTATTAAAAATGAGTACTACAAATTGTCCAAAGCATTTTTAATAATTGAAATGGGTAAAAAATTGGTTAGTTAAGTGTTTATTATTTTAAAATCCTACGAATGGCTGAGAACATATACTCCCTCCGTCCCACGATAATTTATAAAAAGATCCATTTTAAGCGTTTCACAATAATCTGCATTTTCTTAAAATGAAAATGGAACTAACTTCTCTCTACTCACAATCATTACCCACTTACTCCACTTTCTCTCTCCTACCCAACCATCTACACTCACAACACATCACATTTGTCACCTTTTACTTTAATTCTCGCGTCAAGAGAAAAAGTGCACATTATCCCAGGAGGACGGAGGGAGTATGTCAATATAATATACTATTATTATTTGTCATTTAAAAAAATAATGTATGTAGGATTGCAAAAAGTTAAAAAATAGAGTTAGAAATTAGAATTAAGAATTTCTAGGAAGAGAGTGGTAGGATTTTTTATATTTTTATTTATAGGCATTACGGGGCTCGTGCACCCCACCCACCAACAACCCATGTGAATAACGCCGGCCAATTATGAGGTTTGGACCTCCTAAAGTCAAAGTGGGCCCACACTCGATATCATCGAGCACCTCCCAATCAATCTTCACCGTTGAATATACTGAGCATTATTAAAGTCGGTGGGCCCACCCACTTTCATTCAAATTTATACACCTACACTAGTACGGCCTTCACTTTAAATTCATTTCTCAGAAGTTGAGGGTGAATAAAGTCTCAAATTTATACACCTACACTACACTAGTACGGCCATCTTTTTAAATAAAGAAGCGTTTACTCCCTCATTTAATTAGTCACTCTATTATTATTTCAAAGCAATTCCTTCTATGATTGCTTTTAACCTTCACCCTCTTATCTAAACAAAGCATCTCCCTTTATTTTCATCTCTCTCTCTCTCCGCTTTACTTCTGAATACTCCCTTTGTCCTAACAAGAGTGTCACCCTTTTAGGGGTGGCACGCAAATTAAAAAAAAAAGTGGGAAGAAAAAATGTTGTGAGTGTAATTTAAAAATAGGAGAGAGAATGAGTGGAGGAAATAGTAAATTATAATGGTGTTGTGAGTATTAAAATAATGTAGGAGAGAGAATGAGTGGAGGGAATAGTGAGTGGGTGTAATAGAATATTAATAAAACATTTCCTTTTTAGGAAATGTGACGCTTCAAACGGGACACCATTTTGGGTAAAAGGTGACACTTCTGCTGGGACGGAGGGAGTATTATGAAAACAATATAGAAACAAAAAGGTTATTCATTTTATTAGAACAAAAAAGTTATATATTTTGGGGCGGAGGAGACAGTAGTATTTTTTTTAATAAATCATATATTTCATCGACTCTCCACGTTTCTCTCTTCTATTATACAACCATCATTTTATACGAGTATACTCCATCCGTCCCGTTTATAGCTTCACCCTTTTGAGCATGACACACAAATTAAAAAAAAATTAGTGGAGAAAGTGTTGTGAGTATAAAAATAAAATAGGAGAGAGAATGAGTGGAGGGAATAGTAAAGTTGATTGGTGTTGTGAGTATAAAAGTAAAGTATGAGAGAGAATTAATGGGTGAAATAGTAAAGATTCTTTGCCATTTTAGAAAATGTAAAGCTTTTAACGGGACACCCGTTTTGGCAAAAGATGAAGCTTCCAATGGAACGGAAGGAGTATATAATATAATACTCACATTGGACGGAGGGAGTATATAATATAATACTCCCTCCGTCTCATTCCATGGTTCACACTTTTTTCAAATCACGCAAATTAAGGAAATAGGTGAAAAGAAAAAATGTTGTGAGTGTAAAAGTAAAATAGGAGAGAGAATGGTGGAGAAAATAGTAAATTTGAAAAGTGTTGTGAGTATAATAGTGAAATAGGAGAGAGAATTAGTAGGTGGAATAGTAAAGATTCTTTGCCATTTTAGAAAATGTGAAGCTTTTAACGGGACATCCATTTTGGAAAAAAGTGAAGCTTGAAATGGGACGGAGGGAGTATAATATATACTCTCTCCGTCCCACTTCAATTGATACTTATTTCCTTTTTGGTCCGTCCCACATCAATTGATACTTACCCAAAATGGAAAGGAATCTTCACTATTTACCCCACTCATTCTCTCTCCTATTTTACTTTTTCACTCACAACATTCTCTCTCCTAACTATTCCTCCCACTCATTCTCTCTCCTATTTTACTTTTACACTCACAACATTCTCTCTCCACTTTTTCTCTCTCTTACCTTTCCTTAATATGTGTGCCCTTTTTTTTGTATCCATTGAAGTGGGACGGAGGGAGTATATGATTTTTAGTTTTTTTTTTTTGAAGTCATATTTTTTCTACTTTTCTTTTTTCCTTTTTGGTCATTTCCAAACTAAGAGTCCAATTTCACAAATGACAAATTTTGAACAATTTTTTTTTTTATATTTATACCCTCATAATGTAAATATATTTACAAAAAAATCATTCATTATGTTCTTATAATATTAACATATTTACAAAAAAATCAATCATTAACTTACTTTTACATTCTCTCTTCTTTAGACCATCCACAACAATGACTCAAGTCATCAATTTCTTCTTCCACCACATCACCTCCATGTCGCAGATTTTCAATAACCACAACTTTACATTATTTTATCCACAGCGGTGACTTAAGTCATCAGTTTATCTATCATACTTTTTACTATACCCCACTATATTTTTTCCTACTATTTTCTATAACAATTATTATCATTACTCATATTATTTATTATTGTTAAGTACACATGATAATATTTTATATCATTTTATTGTAATATTTTTAATTTTTAATTAATATAATTATTATTTAATAGTTTTTTAAAAATATTAATAAGTTAATAACATCTTATTATATGATAATAATATTTTTTATTATATTATAATATTTATAATTATTAATTAAATAATTTTATTAATATTTATTTAATAGTATATTTAATAATTGATAACTTATCAATTATTAAATATAATCACCATATTTTCTTCTTTTTCCTTACTTCTTTTGCAATTAATATAATTGTTTATTTTTACATTATTTAGATGAAAAATAATATTTATTTATAATTAATATTTTTAATTGTTATTACATATTTATATTATTATAATTATTATATAATGCATCGATTTTTTTAACAAAGATATTTAATAGCAACGTCTAATAATAAAAAATAATAAAAAGAAAGAAATTTTGCAAGCCTTTTAAGGCTTCAGTCAACCGAAAAATGCAAAGAGTCATACAAGCCTTTTCATTTTGTTACCATTGTAGGAAGGCTTTGGGGCCACATTAGCCGAGCCTCTTTGGAAAAGGCACCGCTGTAGATGGTCTTAATCTTTATCCTTGTAATTTTTTATTCATTTTTATATTTTCTCTCCTCTAATCTTCTATCCACTTGCAATTTTTTATTTATTTTTTTAATTTTTTTTTTTAAAACGTGAAATATTACCACATAACCCTTGAAGCGGGAGGGGTGTACTATTTATTGAATAAATTTGAATTCTAATTTGGCGTCCGCTCCTTCTCCTATCCTATGCAGCTGGATCCCATTTTTAAAACTAGGAGGGAAAATTAAAAAAAGGGAAAAAGCTTTGGATGGATCGGATTAATTTAAGACCACTCACATCGGTGACTCTCCTTGTGAGAGTCACCAAAAAAAAAAAAAAAGCATGGAAAGTCATGATTTTGTGCAACTTAGGTTGGCCCCGGTTGGGTCATCATTTTTTTTTTTTGTTTCACCAAATTATTTTGATTTTGTGTTTATATAAATATATTTTTAAAACTAGTATATTTTATATAATTATATAAATTAAAAAAATATAAAATATATCAAAATTTATTTTTTTTATAATTGTATGGGTAATTATCTTTAATAATTTTACGGGTAATTTTAAAAATATTATTACTAATACATTATTTTAAAAAATAAAATGATAAGTATTTTAGGTAAGTTGAAGTAAAGAAAAAATAAATATTTTATTTGTAAAAGGTTGGGTTGGGTTGGGTTGGGTCGAGGTCAATAATGGGAGTATAAATTATATAAGGTTGTGAGTGTGTATATAGAAGTGAGAGAAATTAATATTTTATTTGAGATTGGATTGGGTCGGGTCACTGACTGATGGAGATAGTCTAAAGTGGGGGTCAAATGCACGGATCAACTATTCATTAATTAAAAACTAAATGATTTCCTCTTCATTTCTCGGAAGTTACCGGTGAAACAAACACTCATATCCTTCACCCTCTTATCTAAACAAAGCATCCCCCTCTCTCTCTCTCTCTCTCTCTCTCTCTCTCTCTCTCTCTCTCCACCTTACTTCTGAATATTTCTCAACCTTAGATTTCCTCTTCATTTCTCGGAAGTTACCGGTGAAACAAAGTCTCATATCCTTCACCTTACTTCTGAATATCTCTCCACCTTACTTCTGAATATAGAAAATGTCATATTCATTAGTTAAGAACTAACACAATGATTTCCTCCTCATTTCTCGGAAGTTACCGGTGAAACAAAGTCTCATATCCTTCACCCTCTTATCTAAACAAAACATCCCCCTTTCTTTTCATCTCTCTCTCTCTCTCCACCTTACTTCTGAATATTTCTCATCCCCGATTGCTTCTCTTCTTCATTCTTATCATCTTATAATGGCGGAAATGTTTGTCTCTCCGTTAGTGTCGTTGCTGATTGAGAACTTGGCCCCTTTTGCTGCGTCCTTACTTCCTAATATTCCCTCTGGCGATATTCATCTCAAGCTCGAGAAATGGACTGATATGCTGCAGATGATTCAGGCGGTGCTGGAGGACCCGGAAGACGGGCAGTTTAATGTGTGGCTGAAAAAGTTTAAGGAGCTGGCTTTTGAAATCGAGGACGTCATAGATGATTTGCTCACTGAAGCTGGGCGTCGCCAGATGATAGCAACACGTGAATCAAGCCACTCCCGTAGTAAGCTGCGCAAGTTTTTCTCTAAATTCAATCATAAAGCTAAAGCTATTAGCTTCAATTATGATTTGGATCGCAAGATTGGTGAGATCTCTGATAGTTTGAAAAGACTTGAAGAACAAAAGAATATTATGAAGCTGCTAAAGTACGTTGGTGGAAAATCTGAAAAGCCAGGATATCAGAAGCCTCCGGCAACGTCCTTGGTGGATACAACTCGTGTTTATGGCAGAGATGAAGAAAGCAGTGCAATCCTCAAATTGTTGCTCGAGGACAAAGCAAGTGGTCACGATGGCCAAGTTCGTGTCATCTCCATAAAGGGAATAGGCGGTATTGGTAAAACCACGCTTGCTCAGTCTCTCTACCATAATGAGGGAGTGAAAGACTCCTTTCATTATAGTGCCTGGGTAGATGTTCCAGAAGATTTTGATGTTCTCAAGATAAGCAAGATAATTTATGAGAAGGTGTCTGATATTGAGAGTTGCACTTTCAATGACTTGGATAATGTTCAAGTGAAGCTAAAGGAGAAGCTTTCAAATAAAAAGTTTCTTCTTGTTTTGGATGATGTATGGAATGAAGACTATGCAAAATGGCAGAGTCTACGTGCTCCTTTTTATGGTGGTGCCCCCGGCAGCACGATCATAGTCACTACTCGCAGTCGCGATGTTGCAAAAACCATGGGTTCTAAGGAAGTGTATGAGTTGGAGGTGCTATCCGATGAGGATTGTCTCTCTCTGTTAGCTCAACATGCCTTTGAGAAACCAAATTTTGATGGTCATCCAGAATTTAAAAAAGTTGGAGAGGTGATATCAAAGAGATGCAAAGGCTTGCCTTTGGCAGCAAAGTCACTGGGTGGCCTCCTCCGCACTAAAACAAGCCTAAAGCAGTGGGAAAAAGTTTCAACTAGCAAGATATGGGAGCTACCAAGCAATAACATTATCCCTGCTCTAAGGTTAAGCTATCATCATCTTCCTCCGCATTTGAAGCCTTTGTTTGTATACTGCTCATTGTTTCCAAAGGGATACGAGTTCAACAAGCAGGAGCTAATTATGTTATGGATGTCGCAAGGTTTCTTGAAGCCGTCATCAGGAGAGCAGGAGCAGATGGAAGAGTTGGGTTCTGAGTATTTTGATGAGCTGCTATTAAGGTCATTTTTCCAACTTTCAACTGGAAATAAATCAAGCTATCTGATGCATGATCTCAACAATGACCTAGCTCAGTTTGTTGCTGGCCAAACATATCTTAATGCAGCTCGGGGTCATCGCACCACCTTAATGCAGCTCGGGGTTTTCCAAGACTTTCCAAAGTTAACGTACTTACGAGCACTGTCTTTCAAGTGGTCTTACTTAAGAGAGGTTCCAAAATCAATAGGTGCTCTTAATCACCTCCGATATCTTGATTTTTCAGGGACTGACATCACAGACTTGCCGGAATCTATTTGTGACCTCTATAACTTGCAAACACTATTATTACATGGCTGCCGTAAACTTGTTCAGTTGCCCTCAAACATTCGTAAGTTGATCAATTTACGACATCTTGACATTGTTGATACACGAAGCTTAGAAGAGATGCCATTGGGGATTGGTTTGCTGACTCACCTTCGCACACTGTCAAAGTTTATTATTGGCAACGGCGATGGGCTGAATATAACCGAGTTGAAGGAACTACACCATCTCCAAGGAACGATTTCAATAATTGGCATTGAGAAGGTGATGAACGTGCAAGATGCTACGAAGGCAAATTTATCGTGCAACAAGGAGGGTCTTCATGGATTGGAGATGAACTGGAGTACCAACTTTGGTGGTACTCGAGAAGAACGACTTGAGCTCGAAGTACTTAAAGCGCTAAAGCCTCGAACAGGATTGGCAAGTCTGGAAATTAACTTTTATGGTGGTCTGAAATTTCCTAGTTGGGTTGTGGATCACTCGTTCTGTGATATGGTGAAGGTGAGACTGTATTGTTGCAGAAATTGCACATATTTACCGCCACTAGGACAATTAACTTCACTCAAGGAGTTGTTCATTGTAGGCATGGATGGGGTGATAGAAGTGGGTCCGGAGTTTCTGGGAAGTTGCTCTCCTCATAATGTTGCTTTCCAGTCACTCATAGATCTAAGCTTTAGAGATATGGAAGGTTGGGAGGAATGGCGTGTTAATGAAAATATAGGAGCATTCCCAAGCCTACAAAATCTGGAAATGTCATATTGTAGGAAACTTAAAAAGGTTTCACTTCCAAAGATTCCATCCCTTGTATCGTTAGAATTGGTTGATTGTGGGGAGATGATTCTAAGGAGTATGGTTGGGGGTGGTTCTGTTAAGAAGTTGGAGATTTGGGATATATCAGGGCTCAGTAAACTAGATGAAGGGATTATTGAGTGTTTGGGAGGAGTTGAGGATCTACGAGTTTCTGAATGTCAACAACTGAGATATTTGTGGGAAGAAGAAGTTGCATGTCAGATACTAAGGAAATTGAAATCGCTTAGAGTATGTTTTTGTAGAGAACTAGAATTGTTGGGAGATAAAGAGCAACTGCTACCTCACAATCTTGAGAGTCTGGAATTGAAGCACTGTAATAAGCTTGAGAAGATGCCGAATTGGCAAAACAATCTCACGTCTCTGAGGCGATTGACCATCTATGGGTGTGAGAAGCTGAAAGATAGCTTGGTATCAACAACACATTTGGAGCTTAAAATTGAAAAGCAGGGGGAAAGCAGTAGGAGCGACAGAAGACTCGGAGAATATGAATTCTCTAATCTCGAGATTGTTGAAATTGTTTGATGTCCAAGTCTTAAATGGTTTCCCATGGGCAAGAAGCTACCCACAACTCTCAAGCATCTCTCTGTCACAATTAGGGTTCCTGCTGATTTGGGGATGACAGTTGGAATTGGAAGATGGTTGCAGTGTTGTCGTTTTGGGTTAAGGGAATAAGTTGTTAGGAAGGGTCGGGTTATTTAGTTTTTGTTGTGCGTTTTCTCTTTTAAAGAAAACGCTGTCGTTTCGTCTTTGTAGAAGGAAGGGTTATCCATTTGCGTTCTGTTAAGGGCGTAGCCTTTTTTCCTGTACGGAAAATGGAATGTTTGGGGTTCATAGTGACTTTGATGTGGCTTATATGATTCCGCTCATCTATGAAATGGAAATCTGTGTAATTCTGTCAGAAGTATTATATGATGAAGATTTTGTTCTAAATCAGCAATAGACAGTATTCATTTGAGATGCCTTATGTTTTATTTTTCTTTGCATTGCACCATTTTGTTACCAGAAAGAACAGATTATATCCATCAACTGAACTATATTTCTTCATTAAGACAGGGATTTATTGAGGTAGCCGAAATGGCTTATGTATATCACACTAGATCTATTCGTGAGAGAAGGAAACAAAATGTTAGCTTACTGCAATACGAAGGATTCTGCAGTACTGATAATCAAGTTCTTTACAGGAGAAAAGGCTCGTTGTAACGTGAAACCATACTGCTGTTGCAGAGTTTAAAGACAAATGTGTTTATGAAGCTGTCTGAAATCAAACTGCTGGAATTAAACTTCATTTTATGCTCAAGGTTCGATCATCTCCTAAACCACTTCAGCAAATAGACTAGAATTAGCAGTGGAAAGGGCAGTCAAGATCTTCTAGACAGGGGACGGGAGTATGTATACATCATTTTAACCATATAAGTGCACCGAAAACGTATGGCCAAATGCAACCCGCCCATCTTCTTCACACCAGAAGGATGGACTAATAATGGATATGTGTGTGTATAAACTCGCTCCGTCTCTAAAGTAGAGATTCGAATTCGAACCTTTCCGATTCTCGCGTCTCTGGTACTATTTTAACCTGATTCACCGAGCTGGCTGTTATCAAGAACCCCAACTGTAAGAACCGTAGAGGGGTCGTAAACTTCCCAAAAGTACTGCTCATTAAATATAGGGTTCAAACTGTCAATGATTGTTCGAGTCCAAACCCATTTGTGACCATATTTTGCTACACAATAAGTATCAGTTGTTCCCCTTCCGTCTCTGGTTTTCATGGGCTGGAGTCCATTAGCATTAAGAATCCCAAGCTCCAAGATACCTATAGATGGCTTCCAAAGCTGCCTCGCAGTTGGCCGGAGATCACTGCTGTAGTGAGTTGACTCATCAAGAACATGGTACCCTCCGTCAAGACAGTCTCGGAGATGAACCTTCGTAGAAAACTTATCTTTATCTTTCTTCTTCTTCTCTTCCACTTCGGTAGCATTTGGTTTAAGGAGGTTAAGCCATTTGGAGTGAACAATACGATCTTCAGCACGGCGATCAACGGTGCTTAGTGGTATAATAACTTTTCCGAAGATCTCATCTTTGTTGTGCCCCACACGATCTTCCATGGAAAGGATCAGATGATCTTCAAACGGTTCTGCGGCAACAAACATGAATTCCTCATTCCACAGTGCATTCAAAGTTCGTGCTTGAACAGGTCTTGTTCTGAAAACCCTTATTTGCGCCTTTACAAATACATCTGGAAAGCGAGCTTTATCATCTATAACCAAATCTTGGACCTCGATCACATTAACAAATGTACCACAATCTTGGAGAATGGTAAACTTTTTACTGGAGAAATGTGGACGAGACGGAGCTGTCAGTGATGGATGCATCTGATTGCCAGGCATCAGGAAAGGCTTCATCATCAGCTTGTGTGCCTATCCAGACTGCAAACATAAGCTCTCCCTTTGTTTTCTCCCCTTTTCTATCTTCGACCCGATACCATTCCGGAGCCAAAGGACTATCTGACGGGACCCGCGTCGGTATATCATGAAGTTTGACACGAACAAAGCCAACATAGTCATCTTTCATTATATCCTTATCCTTAAACACAAGGTCCAACGCAGATGACTGCATTCTCTCTTTCGAGAAGGCGAAAACTATATTCCACTCGGGGTTAGAAGTTTTCTCAAAATGACATGTGACTCCTTTATAGTTTCCAAGTCTCAGTTCGACATAAGGGTCAAGACTCCCCGTGACATCTTTGGAGGGTAGGTCCCGTGCTTTCACGACTCGAACAAAAAGAAACTGCATTGGCTCAACAAGATCATACGTGCTGGCTCTCTGTTAGAAGAGGGAGAATGAAAAACGAGAAAGAAATTTGAGAAAATGAATCATAATCTGCATTCTCTGTACTTGAATGTATATATACAAGGCAATATGAACATTCTAACCAACCACTAACTGTCTAACAATCTAACAACACCTTAACAACTTGTAACTGCCTAAATTATATTTACATTGACTTCTACTGTACAATTGTCTATTACACATTCACCCCTTGTATCCATGTTAGCCGTAGTCAGTCTGTTATCATCCTCCCTCTAGTTGACAGGCGAAAATAAATTGAGAATGGACAACTTGGAAAGTAAGTGAGCAATCTTATCCGCAGAGAGTGCCTTAGTTAACAAATCCGCAGGTTGATCATATGAAGAGTATGAACAATACCCATAGCAACCTTTTCCCTAGTCAAATGACAATCAATCTCAATGTGTTTCGTACGTTCATGGAACACAGGATTAACATCTGAAGGGCAGACTTGTTATCACAATACAAATGAACAGGAGTAAAATCATGAATACCAAGATCCTTCAATAGAGCCAATAGCCATGTGACTTCACAACATGTATTAGCAAGGGCTCTATACTCAGCCTCTGCACTTGATCAAGACACAGTGATCTGTTTCTTACATTTCCAAGAGATCAAAGAAGAACCAAGAAGAATACAATACCCTGTGATGGACCTTCTAGTGGTAGGGCATGAACCCAGTCAACATCAGAAAAGGCTTGTAATGTAAGAGGGGTGAGGGATTTGAACCATAACCCTTGACCAGGAGAGCCTTTAAGATATCTAATCACCTTCATAGCTGCAGCCAAATGAGGAGCTCTTGGATAAGACAAAAACTGACTAAGAACATGAATAGGGTAAGACAAGTCTGGCCTGGTAATGGTGAGGTAGATTAGCCTACCCACACGTCCTCTATACAGGCCAGGATCAATTAAGACATCACCCTTGTCGGCAGCTAAGCTGTGATGTTGCTCCATTGGAATCTTGGATGGTTTACATTGGAATCTTGGATGGTTTACAATGTTGTAAACCAGTGTCCTTAAGGATATCTAAAGCATGCTTATGTTGATGCAAGCAAATCCCTGTGGATGATCTAGCAACCTCCAAACCAAGAAAAAATTTGAGGTCACCTAGATCCTTCATCTTAAACTTGGATTGCATAAATTCTTTAACAGTTTGAATTAACTCAATGGAACTGCCGGTGAGAACTAAGTCATCAACATAAACTAAAAGAGCCACAAACTGAGAATCCTTATGGAAGGTGAATAGAGAGTGATTACTGTGGGAAGAGACAAAACCAAACTCCAGCAGAGCATGAGAGAACTTTTGGTACCATTGCCTTGGTGCCTGCTTTAGACCATAAAGGGACTTGAGAAGTCTGCAAACCAAAGACCGAGAAGAAGAGGTAGTGAACTGAGAAGGAACAGAATAACCAGGAGGCAAGTCCATGTAGACTTCCTCATGGAGGACACCATGTAAGAAGGCATTGGTGACATCCATTTGAAACAAATGACAATTAGAAGAAGCTGTCACAGCTAATAGAGTTCTAAGAGGTGTCAAAATAATCTTGTCCTTCAGTCTGAGTAAATCCCTTTGCCACTAACCTCGATTTATACCTCTCTACAGAACCATCAGAATTTTATTTAACCTTGGAAATCCACTTACAACCTACAGTATGTTTATCAAAAAAGGCAAGGGTTGAAGTGTCCAAGTGTGGTTATCTTGAAGAGCATGAATTTCATTTAACCTTGTAAATCCACTTACAACCTACATTGGATCTTTGACAACTTGTGAGTAAGTTTTTGGTTCCACAATGACAAAAGTGTTTAAGACAAAGGAATAATAAGAGGAGGAAAGATTGACATAAGAATCAAATTTAGATAAATGATGAGGAGTAGAAAGATTAACCTGAGAAGAGACTTCATTAGAGATTGCTAAGGTTGTGGCAGTTCTGTATAGTCCTTATACTTCACAGGTACATATTTAAGTCTCATAGATCTTCTAGGAGCAGTATCAATGATACTAAGAGTAGGAGAAATGTCAATAGGAGAAGGAGAAGGAGAAGGAGCAGAAGCAATATGATTATGAGTCAGAGGTGGAGATGGAGATGGAATAATAGAAGAGGAATATGAACTAGAATTGAAATCAAAACAGGAAGGAAGATCAGAATCAATGGGAAAGAGAGGAATTGACTGAGATGATTTGAATGTAGAGAATGGTAAATGATGTTCATAAAAAGTAATATCTCTACTATAGAAGATAGTATGAGAAACAAGGTCATACAATTTGTATGCCTTTTTAACAAAAGGATACCCTAGGAAATGACATTTTCTTGCCCTTGGAGAGAAATTATCCTTGCCATGAATAGGAGTAGCAGCAAAACACAAACAACCAAAAACCTTGAGATGATTGTATGTAGGTTTGTGGTACAAAAGAGTTTCAAAGGGAGTTTTATGAAGAAGAACAGAACTAGGAAGTCTTTTAATAAGATATGTAGCAGTTAACAGACATCCAACCCAAAATTTTAGAGGCAAATTAGCTTGAAATCTGAGAGCTCTATCTATTTCTAGCAAATACCTATGTTTTCTCTCTGCTCTACCATATTGTTGAGGAGTATCAATGCTAGTGCTCTGCTGTTCAATGCCAAGAGGAGTAAGAAGTTTGGAAATGGAGCCATTAAAGAACTCAGTCCCATTATCAGACCTAACCTGTTCTACAGGAGTGTGAAAGAAAGAAGATGACAAACTTGATCCTTAGATTTCATGAGATAAGTCCAAGTAATCCTTGAGAAATCATCAACTATAGTGAGAAAAGAAGACATGCCATTAAAAGTAAGAGTATGAAAAGGACCCCAAACATCACAATGGAAAAGGATTTCTAGTTTGTCTAGCAAAGTGACAAACTTCACACACAATGTTATTACACGGAGAATATCCAGAAGTACATATACTGTCACTATATTTGAGCTTAGGAAAAGGGATATGGCCCAACCTAAGATGCCAAAGGTGAGTAGACATGGAATGATTTACAGAGCTTGAATGAGCAGAAGCAAACATACTATCATTAGAAGAAATATGTATACTTGTAGCTTTAGAAGGAAGGATGAGTCTATAGAGACCTCCCATCATTTTACCAATCTCCTTTGATGTCTTGTGAACTAGGTCCTGGAAGTAACAACGAGTAGAAGAAAAATATAGAGAACAATTGTTATCAAGAGAAAACTCACTTCCAGAAATCAGGTTAATGAGAAAATCAGGCACATAAAGAACATTATGAAGAACTAGATCATTTGTGAGGTGAATTGTGCCTTTATGAGTGATAGTGGATGTTTTACCATTAGGAAGATGAATAACTGTGTGTATAGCAATAGGATGTAGAAGAGAAGTGAAGGAGGAAGTGATATGATTTGTGGTAAATTCTGAACTAGAAGAAGAAGATCCAATTGAATTGGAATGACATCTCTGCTGCTCTTCTTGCAGTAAAATATTTAGTGCTTCATCAATTGTTGGAAGAGGTTTAATCATCAAGATTTGACCACGAGTGTGTGTAAAGCTCTCATTTAACCCCATCAGAAATTGAGTTAGCTTTTGTAATGTCTCATAATCCTCTTGTGCTTTTACAGCTCCACAAGCACAATCACAGATACATTTAGAAAATTGAAACAAAGCCTCATATTCATCCCACACAGTTTCGAACTTCGTGTGATATGGCAAAAATTGAAAGATGACCTTGAGAAAACGATGTAATATCTTTCTGAATTTGGAATATCTTAGGTGCATTAGACTGTGCATACCAAATTTGTTTAGCTGATTTGATATAGACAACACTTGAATACAAAGAGAGAAGTACTTAGAGGTAGAAACAGGTTGAATACAGGTTGAATACAAGTTCCATCGACCATACCTAGTTTTAATTTGTCTGACAAAGCAATGATCATCGATCGACTCCATTGCGCATAATTGACCTCAGTGAGAACTTGATTCACCAATTTGAGACCTGGATGATCATTCGGATGCAGAAATAGTGGATGATTTGGATTTAATTGCAGTGTGGAGGCTTCAATATCATAGAAATCTGGTATAGTGTTTGTCGTAGTAGGTTCCGCTATTGATAAGCAGGATAGACCAGAAAATTAAGAACAAATTGAGAAATTAGGTTGAATGGATCTTCGAAGCTCTGATACCATGTTAGAAGAATGAGAAAGAAATTTGAGAGAATGAATCATAATCTGCATTCTCTGTACTTGAATGTATATATACAAGGCAATATGAACATTCTAACCAACCACTAACTGTCTAACAATCTAACAACACCCTAACAACTTGTAACTGCCTAAATTATATTTACATTGACTTCCCCTGTACAATTGTCTATTACACATTCACCCCTTGTATCCATGTTAGCCGTAGTCAGTCTGTTATCACTCTCTTCATCATTAACCCTTTTCACTCTGTTAAAATTAAGTTCATTATGCTGTACATGTACCATTACACTTTTCTAATTGTCATTGATGAAGAAAATGGCAGATCTGTAGTCTGATGGCATTTCAGAAATGGCATGACGTTTCTAGTATCAGCTTGAGATGTATCCTTGGTTGTATTTATGCTTACATGCTTACCTTATGGTTCGTAAAACATGTCTCCAATTGGAAGCCTGAGATAGATTAGATAATCCTCAACTAAGGTCCATGTCAACCATGCAGAAAATTAAGTTCCTTTGCTTTTATATTTGGAAGAAATAAAATTTGTCACATGGTGTTTCTTTCTCAAAGTTTCTGCATTCTACCTGTTTGATGAAATGCCAATGGGTCCTTTACCTTGTTTTTCTTTCAAAATTAATTCTGATTCGAAACTTGTGCAATTTCCATGTCTTTCGTGGCAACCACTAATTCATTCTCCACTGCATCTGCTTCTAGAGCCTTACACATTCCCATCAGTGTTCAAGATAAGGAATATTGAGAGTAACAGGCGGTAGAAACTTCCCTTGCATGATTTAAAGCCATCCTAGCAGTTCGGTCTCGTTCAAATTGAGTTGTCTTATTTAATATTTTTGCTTCACTTTCATGGTTTGTGGAGTTAACCTTCTGGAAGTGTCTCAAGGCCCTTGTATCGTTATTTTCAGCAGCTGGTAATGCTAACATGCTCTTTTTCCTGTTAAAATTTAATCAATTCATTGTATAGTCAAGCTTATGATGTATACTTTTGCACCAAAAATCTTGTTACAATCATTACTTATCACTAATAATAACAATAATAGTAACTAAAGAGAATCTTGTTACAACTATTTCACTTTATTTCTTTCCTGTCACATCTGGCAGGGATTCTCTAGTACACGTAAACTACTTGCACATTCCTCTGATGCAACACCAATTCCTTTGCCTTTGACTCCAACTTTAGCTATAAGTAGCGGGCAGACTGAAGCCCAAAAAGCTGCTTATAAACCTGCAACAGTTCAAGCTGTTCTGAAGAACATAAAACAGGTGAAATATTGCCCTTCTAATATCTACTCCCTCCCCCCCCCCCAAAAAAAAAAATGTCCTGCTTTCATTTTTGGTTTGTCCCAATATAATTGTCTAATTTCTAGAAATAGCAATATTTATATTGTAATTTTCGCATGGCCTCTTTTTGAATCTTCACTATTATTTCTGCAGTAGAAAGATTTCAGTTTGATTTCCTAAGTGGTTTTCGAATGTCAGCATGATGAACAAACATGCATTTTACATAACTATAGTCATTTACCCGTCTTTATAGTCCGTCCCTACCATATGAATAATCCACTTTGTAAGATTATTGCTTTGAGGGAGATCAGATTAACATAACTGCTAACTAGCACTTACTATCAATGAGAATAGAAGTTGTAACCAATTGAAACAGCAATACCAGAGGATGTTAGATTTTACAGAATATAATCAAACAAAGTCAAAAGTCGACACTATAATAGTTACATATACCTGGAGAGGATTTTATATGTTTTATGAGCTGGGTTAAATGATTTAAGTTGAGGGCAGAATGAACTTATCTACCAAAGCTGGAGAGGATTTTATATGTTTTATATGTTGTACATCAGACACCTTCTAATATGTACATCAGAAAAATAATGTGCAAATGCCTGCTTTTGGCCAAGCTGGCAAGGTTTCATGGGAGATCTTTTATGTTCATGCTCATCGATTTACACAAGGTATGCCATGAGATTTTTTCTCCCTCTGCTTTGATTCCTAATACACTTGGTGTGGTTTCAGAGTCCAAAGAAGGTGAACTTGGTTGCTGCATTGGTTTGTGGCATGAGTGTCGAGGATGCATTATTGCAGTTGCAGGTGACCGTAAAGAGAGCTTCAAAAACAGTCTATCAGGTAAAGAAACTTAATTGCTTTTGGGATGTCATGGCATTGGTAAATCAGTGGAATCATTATAAAAATGCTCCTTGATAAAGCAGCAGTTAGTTCATTGATGTGGTTCTCAAATTTAGACACTTAAAAACTACATGAATGTCGGTATATAATTATCTGGTACTTGTTGAGAACTCTCATTTACGGATAAGAAAGGTTGATTTTGGCTTTTTCTTTGGAAACCCACTTGCAAGATTTTATGTTGCCTTTTGGAACAGAGAAATCAGCTTTGGTAGATAAATTTTAACAGTATGTGGTCACCTTTCTTTCATTTAATCATTCTTGCATCTATATCTGTAGTAAATGGCAGATCTGTAGTCTGAGGGCATTTCAGAAATGGTATGACGTTTCTAGTATCAGCTTGAGATGTATCCTTGGTTGTATTTATCCTTGCATGCTTACCTTATGGTTCGTAAAACATGTCTCAACTAGGGTCCATGTCAAGCATGTAATAGCAAAATACTACTATTAATTTTGAATATTGCAATTAAGTTTTTGAGGCTTTAAAATGGCAGATCTGTAGTCTGAGGGCATTTCTCCTTATCCCATTCAACCATGCAGAAAAGCATAAGGACTGGTGTGTCATCCAGGTGATAGTGACCATCTTTCCTTCTGTAACATGGATTTCGTCGACAGGAAATATGTATGATAATGATTATTATGTTTATGCCTTCTCCAATGCAAGAAACTATTGACCCTTTGTTTAAATGTTCCTTTTGATTATTGGATGAATAAAATTTAAAAGTGAAAACATTACATAATATGAACTAGAAATTCCTAAACCTCAGCCCAAGTAATGTCCAAGTCACCCCAGTTATCCCTAAACCTTTGGAGGCATCTACGATATTGTTTGGGCATGGTGGCTGATAGTCATGATCTTCATCACATCTCATAGTAGAGTCACATTCATCTACAACCATGGCATCAATGATTTGTCAACAACATTTTTTTTAGCATTTCACGAGGATGAATAGAATGACATTAATGTTTGGGGTCAAAGTTCACTTGTTTTAACAAAAAATAGGTAAAGTGGCCAATATAAATGGGACGCAGAGAGTATTAGTATACTTTTAGCCAAATTTAATAACTAATAGTTACTAATTGTATTTATTATTCAATCCATCTGTCTACACAATAAGATTACTACTCATAATTAGTTAAATTAGACGAAGCCTGATTAGGATTTCCATTTCATTCTCTGCTATACTGCTGTTAGCCTTATTACTATATACTCCCTCCGTCCCAGTAGAAGCTTCCCATTTTGCCATTTTGGGTGTCCCGTTAAAAGCTTCTACTTTCCTTTTTTGGCAAAGAATCTTTACTATTTCATCCACTCGTTCTCTCCTACATTATTTTAATACTCACAACACCATTATAATTTACTATTCTCTCCACTCATTCTCTCTCCTACTTTCAAATTACACTCACAACATTTTTTCTTCCCACCCATTTTCTTAATTTGCGTGCAATGAAAAAAATGGGCACCTTATGTTGGGACGGAGGGAGTATATATACAATAGCTGGCACCTCCACTTGTATTTTAATTCCTCTGATCACCTCACTTGCTATTTCTCCGCCTTAATCACCTTTCTAATCCATCCTTCTCATCTTGTAAACAAAAAATCAACGTTGCTGAAATGTTTGTCTCTGCTTTAGTGTCACTGCTGGTCGAGAACTTGGCCCCTGGAGCCTTGTCATTCATTCCCGATGCCAGAATTGATGACAAAATCAAGGAGTGGAGAAATAATTTGTTGATAATTGAGGCGGTGCTGACGGATGCTGAAGACAGACAATTGACTGACTGTTTAACAGTGGCTGCATCATGTTCGGAACCTAGTTTATGAAATTGAAGACTTTGTGGAATCAAGACTATGCAAAATCTGACAAATTTCAATAATCTATGCTACTTAGTTATTACTCCCTCCGTCCCAAATGAATGTCCAATTTTCAAAACTTTGTCTCAAAATGATTGTCCAATTTATTGGGAAGTTACTAAACCTTCCCTCGTTATACAACAAGCTCCAATTCACACTTGCGATGCAATATGGTGATATCATCAAGGGTTTTTATGTACTTATGTTGCAAAAAATGCTTAAGTTTTAACATTTTTGCAAATGTCCCTCACAGTGAAATTTGGACATTCATTTAGGGACAAAGGGAGTAAAGTCAAACAGGGCATAAGTAACATATCATGGGTAATAGATCCGTTACCATTCTCTGGTGCTTCAAGAACCGATGCTTTATATGGTGAAACCAAACAACATGGGTTGAGCTTAGTGCACACCGAACCCATGTCAAAAACATCACGAAATCCCTACCTAATGACAAAAATCACCAAATCTGACATTAATTAAAAATTCAATCCATTTCCATCAAAAGCAATTTTATTGTATCTACTCAGCCTCAAAAAGGGAAAAAAAATCCAATAATAGCTGGCAATTAAATCTCAAAATTTTGCAGCAAATGTAAATGTTCACAATAATTAACCAACCAAAACATAAATTCAATCCCTAATCTCAATCTTCCTGGTACCAGTAGATACTATTTCAGTTTCTCAGACATCATATCACACAAAACACACACACACACACAAGGCCCTAACTTTGTGATTCAGCTGACTACCCAGTAGAGTTCTTGAAAAGAAATTTCTGGGTAATTCAGCTAACCTGTACTGGGTTTAAGCAAAAAAATCCCAAATCAGATGAACAAAATAAAATTCATCAGTATTTCTAGAGAGAGAGAGAGAGAGAGGAGTATATACCTTGAAGAACGACTCTTTCCTTCAGCAAGTCAATCTCTAAAGTCCAATTCTTTTCTTTTGCATTGAATCAACAACAAAAACCCAAAATCCCAAACCGCGTATATAACTTTGCAATCTAAAAACAGTCAATGAGACATTGTCAATGAAATCAACAAAATTTCACCTCAGAAAGCACACACAAACACACACACACACACACTGTGAAATGTTTCTTGAATCACTCAGAAATGATTTGTTTTTACAGATTCGAGAGTTGGGTGATTTCTTGAAAGACTAACAAAGGACGAGGAAAATCAAAAGTTGTGATTTTGAGGAAAACCCAAAATAACGAATCACGAGCTGGTTGAGATTCAAGTGTGGAAAGAAATAGAAACCCAACAATCATGCATCAGATCTCTAAATATCTCTATATTTATATTTATTTAAATTAATTTGACATTATTGACTTATTTTTAAGTTTATAATTTACAAATGTGTTTTGAGTCGATAGTAAGAGAAACGTTTTTTATACTAATTTGATGCAGGAGGAATTGAAGTCAAGCGGCAGTCTCGCAAGGATTCAACGGAGGTTCTCTTGGCATTGAGGCGAGCGCCTCACTCAGCCCAAGCGGGTGCCTCAACGCGGAGGAACAACGAGCATAGCCACCGGAAGGGAAGCGGCCGCATGAACACACACCAGGCGGACCTTCACGACGGCAGCAACAGACGATCCATGCGATGGACTCTGTGCGGCGCGCATGCGGAATTGACCCAGGCGGGCGCCTCAAGTGTCGGATGTCTTTTCCTTATTTCATTGTTAAATCAGTTTTTCAATTTTGCTGAATGAGGCGTATTTTAAATTAGGGGTATTTTGGTCATTGAGTGGATATGTCGTTTTAGGGTTTGTTTAGGGTTTAGAGATAGTATTTAAACATCATTAGAGCATTGTAAAAACTTAGTTTTTGATTAATTGAATTTCAAAGAGTTTTCTCTTTATTCCTGGTGGATTCCAGATTTTCGCTGGTGGATTCCAGTATTGTGTTTGAGGATCCTTCGCTTGAAGAATTCTTGTGATTAGTGCGCTAATCACGAAATCTATCTATTGCTTCTGTGCTGCGTCAGTTGGTATCAGAGCAGGTCATATCCTGTCTTTTCATCGCTGATTCGTTATGGGGGTTCAAGTAACAAGATCTGATGACGAGATTATTCACGAAATAGATCGTCGATTGGATCGTGCTCGACAACAGGAACAATATTTTCTAGAGTTAGAGGAAGAAGAACTTGACGAAGCGGACAAGCATGATCGACTTGTGCAGAAATATAAATCAATCAGAGATGCAGATCGAGCATCGAGGAGCGGGAGTGCTTGGCGACGGCATGGGATGGAAGCCAATTTTTTATCTTGAAACAAAGCCGATCACTACACTTGCTAAGATTCGAAGCGAAAGCGCGTAGATCGCGATAACCACCGCTATTGCTACGGTGAGCAGCGATTTGAAAGGAGGAAGTCATTCGTGTGAAGCCAAGGAAGAAGTGTCGGGCGAAGTACAAATAATCGAAGATGCGCCAGTTGAAGCACTTGCAAGTGAGGAAGCAGAAAAAACTGATGTGATTGCTGCATTAGAAATAAGCATTCAAGGAGCAACGGAGCCAGTAGCCGATGGCGTATCTAATTCAGCAGCTCCTTTGGCTGAACCTGAGGTAACGATTGAGGACAAGAATATTGAACCTCCGGTAAGTATTAAGGTCCCTGAGCATGCCCTAGTCGAGCCCATGAATGAAAACGTGGGTGGTATTACTTGTTCTGCACCATCAATTTTTGATATTGTTGTGGGTGTTATTGATTGGGCAGAAGAATCTAAATACAATGATATTTTTATTATTGTTCATGGGGAGATTGTGGAAGAGTCCATGGATGACGCTAATTTTTCAGTCTTTGTTGACTCTGAGGAAGGTGAGACGGACGAACAACAGAAGGAGGAGATTGATGTGTTAAATTTTTTTTCAAAGGCAAGAAAAGCATTGATTTATTCAAAGTATTTGTTTTTCTGGGGCGGATCTTCTCAAATATCGGATATGAACTCGGGGTCGAGTTCTTTTGAAGAATGGGTGACTGATGCAGGAGGAATTGAAGTCAAGCGGCTGTCTCGCAAGGATTCAACGGAGGTTCTCTTGGCGTTGAGGCAAGCGCCTCACTCAGCCCAAGCGGGTGCCTCAACGCGGAGGAACAACGAGCATAGCCACCGGAAGGGAAGCGGCCGCATGAACACACACCAAGCGGACCTTCACGACGGCAGCAACAGACGATCCATGCGATGGACTCCAGGCGGCCGCATGGAATTGACCCAGGCGGGCGCCTCAAGTGTCGGATGTCTTTTCCTTATTTCATTGTTAAATCAGTTTTTCAATTTTGCTGAATGAGGCGTATTTTAAATTAGGGGTATTTTGGTCATTGAGTGGATATGTCGTTTTAGGGTTTGTTTAGGGTTTAGAGATAGTATTTAAACATCATTAGAGCATTGTAAAAACTTAGTTTTTGATTAATTGAATTTCAAAGAGTTTTCTCTTTATTCCTGGTGGATTCCAGATTTTCGCCGGTGGATTCCAGTATTGTGTTTGAGGATCATTCGCTTGAAGAATTCTTGTGATTAGTGCGCTAATCACGAAATCTATCTATTGCTTCTGTGCTGCGTCATAATTTAAGAAAAAACGGGTTTTTCATAATTGTCAGTTCTAATATTATAAAGTGTCAGATTCAAAATGACACTTATAAACATTCAAACCGACATTTATAAATATTCAAACTGACATTTTTAATATTTGCTAAAAGATGACTAGTGATAGTGTTATAAATTATCAGTTGTGGTGTTAATAGTGCCGATTATATTGTTAAAGATTGTCCGTTGTAATGTTAAATATCCGGTGGTAGCATTGAAAATAGTAATAGTCCTAATATTAAAATTTTGATTATAGGTTTGCAAAGTATCAGTTATATCTTCAAGTGTTAAATAAACAAAACTTTGTCTTAATCATTTCTAAACTAATAAAAGGGTAAGTGAGATATTTCATAATGAAATTAGTACTTGTTTGATAAACACAAAAACATAATTATTTCATGTAATTTACACTATCTATTGAACCTTTCAATATTTTTAATATGCCACTTTACTTATATTATCATACAGTCTTAAATTATTTTTAATATTTGGAATTAAATTCAGCTCATTCTTGAAGTTTGGTAGTCCCTCCGTCTCATTATGTTTGGCCATAATTTCATTTTTATTTGTCTCATTTTGTTTGGCCACTTATAAACCCAAGGCAAATTTATATTTTATTTTCATATTATATCCTTATTTATTTTTTACATTTAACTAATCAATTAGACATGCACGAATTCTCGCGCCATAATTAAGGAATGATATAGCTGAAAATGTAATTAAACAAGACAATATTAAAGTTTCTTAAAGTATTTAGTGGCCAAACATAATGAGACGGGGAGTAGTTTTTACTATTTTTCTTCACATTTTTTTATTTTCGATTATAATTACAAAATATGTGAATACTGAATTTAACCCTCAATTTATGTCATTTGGCTTCTTCAAAGTAAGCATTTAAAAACATCATATTAAGAAATTACTCATATAATTGCTATTTCCATAACTAGTCTATGAAGCAGTACTTAGAATTGGAGGATTTTGGCCATACCCTTTATTTAATGAGCTTTTAGGTTTGAAGGTTGCAATAAATTTGATTTTAGTTGGAAAGATGAGCATTGAAGAAGGAGAGGAAAGGGTGAAAAAATAATATTGCATCCGTCACATAATAAGATTTTTAGTTTGACTTTATTTATACGAATATTAAGAAAAATTATTGTGAATATGAAAAGTAAAGAGAGAGAGATAGTATGTAGAGAGTTTTTGACATGTGGATCCCATTATTCATTTTAAATAATAAAACAACTACAAACCTTACCGTGAAATATACCAAAAAGAAAAATAAGAATATTATTTTGGGACAGAGCGAGTAATAAAAATGGTGAGGCAAATGGAAGAGCATGAGAGAGAAAGAGACATCCCATCATTCCATATTTTCCAAAATGTTTCCCCACAACCCTCCCAAGACCAACATAATATTTGTGCCCTAATTATTTTGCTTTATGGACTTTTGTTAATTGTGTTTGAATGACCACAAAGTATGGATAAAGTAAAGCAAAGAAAAAAGTTATGGAATGTTTGGATGCAGCTTGAAAGGATAGGAAAAGTAAATATGAAAAGTAGTATTTATAAAAAAAAAAAAAAAAAAAAAGGAAATGGAAAGCTTAATTGACTATTTATGGACTTTATATTTTGTTTATTTCAAGATGGTTCAATCAATCTTACACTAATTTTCTATGTTAGA
Organism: Adenophora triphylla var. japonica; assembly: GCA_022495995.1. Taxonomy (NCBI): domain Eukaryota; kingdom Viridiplantae; phylum Streptophyta; class Magnoliopsida; order Asterales; family Campanulaceae; genus Adenophora; species Adenophora triphylla. The sequence continues at coordinate 28,107 of JAFEMH010002991.1, forward strand.
TGTTGAGAATCTAAGACTTTAGATTGAAAAGAAAATTTATGAAATAGAAAGATTATCTCATTTATTTTATGGTTTACCATAAAAAAATAACAATCGTGTTTCGCGTGGTCAAAAGTAGCGAAATAGCCGTTGTTGAAAGAAAGGACCGACATAAAATAAATAGACACTCAAAACAGTGGCTCTCAATTTATAGACATCTATTCCCCGGTTCAGTACGAAAATAAGTCTTTCACACTTGACGTTGTGCCAGCTTTGATGTTTTTATGTAAATTATAAGTAGAAAAGCAGTAGGAACTAAAATGATTTGATGTTTTTACGTAAATTATAAGTAGAAAAGCAATAGGAACTAAAATGAACAGTGGTCCAGTCCATCTTTGGATGAGTCATTATCGATTGCGACCTTTCTCTAGGAACCTACTCATAATTTCCATATCCGAGCCTCGAGTTCAACATTTGAGCCAATCTTAATTTACATCTCCGAGCCTCAAGTTCTTCGAGTACAAGTTCAACATTTGAGCCAATCTTAATTTACATCTCCGAGCCTCAAGTTCTTCGAGTACAACGTATGTGAACCAAATAAATGTAAAAACAATAGGTTTTTTTTTATTTATTTATTTAACAAAAGAACATATTTGTGGTCTTACTAGACATATTTACCTTGAAAACAAGCGAAAAAATAGAGCATTTGTATGATAATTATGTTTATTGAACATCGTGGCATCGCATTATATTTATGTTAATTGAACATTGTTTACAGTAATCCAATTCTAAACTCATGGATCTGTAAACTTGTGACTTCAATTTGGGATTTACAAAAGCATTGTGGATCGACGACTCCATCTTTACTAAAACACAGTAGCATTACTAAAACACAGTAGCATGATGCTACTGTGTTTTAGTAAAGATGGAGTCGTCGATCCCATGACGCTTTTGCTCCTAGAATCTCCGAATTTCTTTAGGAGGCCTGAAGTTGAGGGGATGAGTTTCCGGGGTAGCGTTTTCATCTTCTTTCCACATATTAATAGTTTTGTCCGCTTCACAACTAATGAGCCATGTACCGGTGACGTCATAGGAGAGAGCATATATCCCAGCTTCACTTTCCAGTGAGCATACGGAATATCATTCATTCTCTTTCGCTCACCAGTTGTCTCGGGCACTGAGTCTTTCGAAGAGTAACACCATGACCCATTTTCAAGTTACCTCTCTTAGAATTTTTCATTTTGAATCGTCTAAGAACTTTGTCAATGTGTAAGTACTTTGACTCAAACCAATTATCCTTTTAGATCTATCTCTATAGATCTTGATGCCAGTGATGTAGGCGGCTTCACCCATATCTTTCATTGAGAAACATTTGCCTAACCAAGACTTGATAGTCTGAAGTGCAGAAATGTCGTTTCCAATGAGTAAGATATCATCGACATACAATATCAGAAATATTACTGTGCTCCCACTGAATTTCATGTATACACAAGGTTTATATTCATTCTTGATGAAGCCAAACTCTTTAATCGATTCATCAAAATGAAGATTCCAACTCCTAGAAGCTTGCTTCAACCCATATATGGATCTTTGCAACTTGCATACTTTATTAGAATTTCTTGGATCGACAAAACCTTCGGATTAAAGAGTGTATGCAAGTTGCAAAGATCCATATATGGGTTGAAGCAAGCTTCTAGGAGTTGGAATCTTCATTTTGATGAATCGATTAAAGAGTTTGGCTTCATCAAGAATGAATATAAACCTTGTGTATACATGAAATTCAGTGGGAGCACAGTAATATTTCTGATATTGTATGTCGATGATATCTTACTCATTGGAAACGACATTTCTGCACTTCAGACTATCAAGTCTTGGTTAGGCAAATATTTCTCAATGAAAGATATGGGTGAAGCCGCCTACATCCCTGGCATCAAGATCTATAGAGATAGATCTAAAAGGATAATTGGTTTGAGTCAAAGTACTTACACATTGACAAAGTTCTTAGACGATTCAAAATGGAAAGGTGAGCGAAAGAGAATGAATGATATTCCGTATGCTTCTGCTATTGTATCTATCATGTATATGAGTTGCAGAAGTTCCGTACCGGGTTGAACGATTGTCTGAGATTGCTGGAAACTATGACCACTCTTCCAATCCCAAAACCACATGCTTCCATTGTCACCTTCAATCATCAAAATAAAAATTGTGAATTCTTGTTTGTCCCAATGAACTAGAGTGAATGATGGGGTTCGATTTTATTTATTTGTTATTATTTTTATTTTAATTATTTAAATATTATTTATTTGTTTGTTTTTATTGTCCTATTTCTCTTGATTTTCTTCCCACTTTCTTTGACGAGTTCATATGTCGATTCATGCATTATCGAGGCCACATATATCACATGGGGGTCATTTGACCCCCTTCAATTTTGGAAAGTGTCAATTTTAATACCTTCAAAAAATTTAAAAAATAAATAACATTTTAATACTAAAAATGATGAATTTATACATTTTGACCCCCTTAATTTTGAGAAAAAATTGCACTAAATTACTATTTTGACCCTCTTAATGCTAAATTTAGATACCACAATTATTATATGCATCCCAAAAATAATCTTGAATCGCTTTTAAAATTTTTGGCTTCACCATTGGATTCATGTAGCCGACCCAAGTCATTTTGGAATAATTTCACGAGGCCCCCTCACCCCAAATCATTCCCCATAAAAGCCCAGACGAGATTCAAAAGTCCACACTCAAATAAAGGTCCAGATCAAAATTCCATAAAAACCCAAAACCTAGGTATAAGAGCAATTTTAGTCAAATACATTTGGGTATAAGAGCAGATTGATTAATAAAATATGAGATTTTTTTTATTATTTTTAAGAAAAGGTGACAAATTTTGAAAAAAAATTACTCTTATACCTAGGTAATTGAGTAATTTTAGTCTTATACCCTTGGGTACAAGAGCGACGAGCAGGGATAATGTGTAAGCGTGGTTTCTATGAAATTTTGCATCTCGTCTGGCTTTTATGGGTTTGTTATATCGCTCATGGGTTCTAGAGTCCATGGCCCAATCATTTTGTGACTTAAGGTCTTCTTGTTGTTTTCCCTAGATTCTAGAAAAAAGATTATGGGAAAAGGAAACGATAACCTGGAAACACCCTAAGAATCTTACCTACAAAATTGTTTTACAACCATGAAATCTTACCTCCAGTAGCCATGACACCATCTTCATTAACCGCCATTGCATTGATGATGGTCTTCTGTTGAGAGAAGTAGGCGGAGCCACAAATAACATCGATTTAATTTCGTATTCAGAAAAAATAAACACGACCACCAAAAACAGGTTTCCTCGTCCGAAGTCACACATTTTATTAAAAAAACAAAAAAAATATGCAAATCAAGGATTTCCTGAAAATACATGGACATTCACAAAGTGACATGTTATACACAACTTACAGCATATTGTGCAGAAATTCTCCTCTTGGAAGACTAAATTTTTTGGTGTTGTCTGCCGATGCAGATGCAAAACTATTCCTGTAATACGAAGCAAATAAATTGGTTTATAAATGATCTCAAGAATAAAATTAATAGTCCAAGTTACAACACCAATATAGGCACAATCTCTTGCCGACCAGAATAGTTACATACTCTATGGGATGCTTGGCCATGGCACGCACAGATTTCTTATGATGCGTCAATGTTGACATTGTTTTTCCTGTGCAAAAATGAGCTTGAACTTTAATGCCGGGAAAATAAAAAAAAACCAAAGTATAGGACACAGATTAAGAAATTCTATGAAACTTTACCATTTCTAAGATCCCAGAACTTTATGGTTGTATCATGTGAGCCAGTGACGACTTGTGGATCCTGGAGTAAATGATGCAAACAAAAGCTTGTCAATAATGAAATAGTTATTACAGATATTCCAATATGGTATGATTAAATTAAGCAGTCGAACACTGTAAAGGACTTCTTACCGTAGGCCGAGTGAAAACAGAACAAACTGTATTATCGTGGCCAGAAAGAGCGTGAATTTGAGACTTGGTACGGATGTCCCAAACCTGTATTTTTGTTGAGTAGAATAGATCAGAAAAAAAAAATATGCACCTGATAAGTAGATTAAGATATTGCCAAAAAAAAAAAAAAGTGCACTCTATAACTTGTATTCAAGTCAACATCATACACGGCAGACAGAGTCACGGCCCCCGGTGAGCAGAACGTCGAGAGTTGGATGAAGAGACAAGCAGTAAACACCACTTAAATGACCGTGATAAGACCGGATAACCTTTAGAAGAAAGAAAAATTAGCGCATAAGCAAATTTATAAATGGTTTTTTTTTTTAAGAAAAATAAGACCAGGTCCTCTCTTTATAGATGGACACGTGCGTCCTTAAGGGGCTAGCTGTCACACTCTCTCTCCTCCCTCGTTTTTCCTTTTTTTCCCTCGAAACATTAAAATGAAATATCTTAAGATCCAAAAGTAAAATAAAAAATAAAAAATCCAAGGCCATCGTTGCGTTCGTATCGTCAAAACGAATCAAACTAGTAGCATCAACATATAATCTGAAGCAAATTTGAGAAGTTCACATTTGTTTAGCTAAATTCATAATTTATGCGTGAAAATGGTTACCATTAACTTGATTATTGTTGTTTTTAGTTAAGTTCACAGTTGTTTTTAGTCTTTCATTCATTGCCTCTATTTTTTCAATTTTATGAGATTCTTTGACATATTTGTTAAGTTCACAGTTGTTTATATTTAAGTTCACAGTTGTTTTTAGTCTTTTATGGCCTCTATTTTTACAATTTTATAAGATTATTTGACATACTCCCTCCGTCCAAGTACATACTTCACGGTTACTGTTCAGGCGTGGATTAAGGAAAAAAATAATGATATAATGTTGTGAGTGTAAAAGTAAAATAGGAGAGAGAATGAGTGGAGGGAATAGTAAATTATAATGGTGTTGTGAGTATTAAAATAATGTAGGAGACAAAGTGTGAAGTATGTAATTGGACGCCCAAAATAGAAAGTGTGAAGTATGTAACTGGACTGAGGGAGTATTTGTTAAGTTCACAATTGTTTTTAATTAAGTTTACAATCGTTTTTAGTTTTTTATGGTCTCTATTTTTGCAATTTATGAGATTATTTGACATATTTGTTAAGTTCACAGTTGTTTTTAGTTAGCTTCACAGTTGTTTTTTAGTCTTTTATGGCCTCTATTTTTTACAATTTTAAGAGATTATTTTTAGTTTCAATCTACTACTCCCTCCGTCCCAAAATGATCTTATTATATTTTTGTTACTACAAATGAACTTTAAGAAATAATTACTAATGTAAATCTAAAACTTGTGATTGATATACCATTAACAATATTATTAATAACAAATTTAATTTTTTCATTAGGATAATTAAATTATAAAAAATTGTTCAAAGTTCATTCCTGATAATAATAATAAAAAGGGGTAAATCATTCTGGAACCGAGGGAGCAGGACTGTTTGACTCATTATCAAACTTTATGGGATATGTTACTGTTCTTCCTACTCCAATCTTTCAACTTCCCACACTTTCGTCAATCCGCACAACCAACTCCAATCACTCTTACTCCACTTCGACTTTCAAAATCCCAATTCCAGTTCTTCCATTACGAAGCCATGCCAATTCCTACTCCAATATTTTAATGCCCAAGAAGAAAAATCCCCTAATTCCACAAGATAAGACCCTAAGTATCAATGCAATTACCAGAGAGAGAGAGAGACTTGCAGCCCGTTCATGTTCCGGTTTCCCCTTTCGACCTCCTCATTGGACCTTCTTCATCAACTTCACATGTGAAAGACAGAGAACATAACGATGAGACTTGCAGACTTCAATTGAATGGCCAGAGTTGAGATGAAGCCTAGAGATCAAACAGATCTGGGGTGTTGAACATAGATGAAAGCTATGATGCTCGAACTCGAGTACAAGTGTCCGACACGGGTACGGATCCGAGTTTCGGATACTTCAAATCTCAAAATTACGGACTTGGGACACGGATTAGAAGGGTCCAAATTTTGAATATGGACTCGGCATATAAAAACACATATGATGTATCAAAAAATAATTCAATTACTAAAATGTAAATTTATTATGGGGCAATAAGTAATACTCCCTCCGTCCCAGCTTAAGCTTCACCAATTACCCAAAAGGGTGTCCCGTTACAAGCTTCACCTTTCCTAAAATGGAAAAGGTTTATTAATATTCTATTATACCCACTAACTTTTCTCTCTCACATTTAAATTATGGGTCTCACTTGTCATATCCCCTCACTTCTTCCCTCTCACAACCCTTCTCCCACTCCCATTATTTTTTAATATATATATTGCTTTCTTAATTTGCATGTTTCACCATTAACCCGGGACGGAGGGAGTACAACAATTACCATGTGTCCAATACATTTAAAATGAGTACCCAATTTAAAATACAATAACAACAACAAAAAATCAATTTTTTAAAATGTGCACAGTCAAACTTGTGGATAGCAGTTGTATCCAATCCCAACCACTCATGAAACCCTTTAACTTCTCTTTGTTTGTGAAATTTCTCTCTCCTCTCCGCCCCTCATTTTCTCTTTTACAGTTTTCTCTCTCCTCTGCATTTGCATTCCCATGAAGACCTCAATTTCTCTCTATCTATCTTTAGATCGAAGAGACCTCAATTTCTATCTATCTATCTTTAGATCTTCAAACGTCGACCATCATAGATTGATGACCCCAACCACCTTTATCAATTGACGACGGCAAACCGATTGACGACGGCGACCTCGAGTACCTCAACAATCGAGGCAATTTCTGAGGTAAGTGCCGAGTCCGATTTATCCTAGCCACGTCTGACACATATATCCTGTGTCTGTATCCGTGTTGTGTCGACACGGGTAAGGTGCCCTAAAATGGCGAGTTCGAGCATTACAGGATGAAAGAATATGTCGGCTTTGTTCTTCCGGATCGGCCGCCACAAAATTCGACAACATGGAAAAAGGAGAGGAGTGACCAGAGATGGTTGAGGGTAGAGAGAGAAAAGAGTATATGTGTGTGACTGTGTGTTGTTTGATGACAGTGAGTTGGAGAATGTTGCCAAAGGTGGGGAAGGGAGGGGGTCGCCGGCGACGGGGAAGGGATCGCCGGAGAAAGTAGAGAGAAAGAGAGAGAGAGTGTGTGTCTGTCTGTGTGTTGTGTGGGAGGAGAGGGGAGGGTGGGCTTTATTTGGGATTAAAGGGTAGTGCTGTCATTTAGGTAAAGTTTAAATGGCTTCTGGACCCTATGGTAATATTGATACTAAACACCGGACTAGTTAGTCGATTTTCAAAATGTTAGTTCTAAAATAAAAGGTAGTTTCACTTAGGGTGGAGGATTAGACGGTAATAACCCCTTTAAATTAATATTATCAGTCAAATTGCCACCATCATAATCAATTCTTGAATAAGATACAGATATATTTGAGATTCTTATATATCTCTTGTAAGTGACTTGAAACTCACATCTTTTTTTGCCCCGCCCCTCTAAAATGGTTTTTTCCCTCCATATTCTTGGTCAAATCAAGAGTAGGATGTTAATCAAGTTCATGCACCGAGACCAACCCTTCAAATCCTGATTTCAGCTGATTTGAAGTGGCGCATAGTAAATGAGAATCTAGTGGAACTCGTATAATAGCGATGAAGGACAAATTTGGTAAAAAACAACAATACATAAGACTGAAATTGATCTAATATATTTTAAAAAATAACGGATAGCAAGAAATATGTACTACTTGAATCATGTACATTGTGTTTAGAATTATTACCTTGATTGTGCGATCAGCAGACCCTGTACAGAACCAATCATTGCTTGGATCAAATGCAATCGATCTTATCCATCCCAAATGGCCACTGATCACCTGTACAAGTTGACATTTGAGATATAAAAGAAATCAGGCCAAAAGGGGGGAAACTCAATGCATAAGCTCATTTCGAACCAAGTATAAATAAGAACGAAGATTTAACTGGTATCGGTGCATTGCAAAAGAACATATTAACTTATGAGATTAATATGATTCTACCACCAAGGAATTTGGCAAGCTACTTTGAGGATGTTAACATAAAATGGGTAAAATTAATAAATCCGGATTAAATCTTCCAGGGCAAAATTGACATATTCATGCATAAATGTTGTAGGCAAGACTCGTGAAATAATATTTACAGCTAGCTACTCTTGCTACTATCTTTATCATATACAACATGATGTATATAATATATCCAAGAAGATCAACATTAACACATTTGCAGGGTTGATGATGAGGCAGTGCATATTATGTATGTTTGATGGAGCAAAAGAAACGTGGACATAATCACATCCTGCAAAGAAGCTATAAAGAGGTCCACAAGGACTTACTAAGCATATATTCCATCACTGAAACAAATCGTTGAGCTTAACAAACAAATATTCCCTTCATCCTGAAATGATCTTCCTACTTCTTTCGTCGTTAACGCTAAGCTACTTTGAGTAATAATTTTAGGTTGATTTAATTATCCGAATGAACATCTAAAAATTATTATTGATAGTATTTATAATGGGGCATCAAAAACATGTTTTTAAATTGGGAGAATGCCCCATAAGTTCTAAAAAAGTTTCACAATGCCCCATAAGTTCCTTATCATATTGTATTATCATGTTGTATTATTCTGTAATAATACTGCATACTCGTATAATACAACATTGATATTGACAAGTGGCGCCGACAACCGGCGACCGTTGAGGATATTGTATCATAATATTTAAAAATACTCATATAGAATGCAGTATAATATAACACTTCATAAGAACTTACGGGACATTTAAATTAATGAGGAACTTGAGAGGAAGTGATTTATCTCAAAAGGAACTTATGCGTAAAATTCCCTTAAAAATTTCGTTAGGATAATTAAATCAACCTATAATTATTGCTCAAAGTAACTTCATGTTAAAGACAAAAAAAATTAGGAATACCATTTCGGGATAGAGGGAGTATAGATTGTAAAGAGCATTTTCAGAATGAAGGACAAATAGTCTATGAGAAGAATTTAGAAATTCCATTACATAATAGACTCTGCAGACAAAAAGAAGCTTCGTACCCGTAGTTTTTCCATGGAGCACGCCACACAGGACGTGGCCACCTACTTGGTATTCTCTCCATAAGAGCTGAAGTTGAGAGATTTCTGAAGACAAGACAGCAGATTGTGTTAAGACGGAAACAATCACATCTAACATGGATGGTGAATGCATCATAATACAGTTTGTAATATAAGTGGCGTTTCTTTGGAAATTCTACCTCATTGAACGATAAAAGTGGTTCGACACAGTTTACATAGCACTGTTTAACAAATCAGAATAAAATATGCTTCACTCATATTTAATTCTAAGCTCAATTTATTTATGAATATAATGAAATCAGATTCATTGACAATGAAACAATGAAAAAAGATTAGATGCCTTGATGGACAGTTTATCCATCCTAAGAAGCAACACCACAATGTTTTCTGATGTACGTATGAATCATGCAGCAAACACCAGAATGCAACAACAACAACTAAGCCTTGGTCCCAAAATGATTTGGGGTTAGCTAACATGAATCGACGTATGGTCACTTCAATAAAGAAGTGAGAAAACAATGAAAAAGTGGAGAGGTGGTAAAATATAAAAATGTAAAAAATAAAAATTGTGAAAGCTAAGAAGACATTTAAAAGAAGACATAAGTGTTATTACTTGCCAAAAAAAAAGTTTATAAACGAGCAATTCAAACCAATAAAGGATTATTGAAGTGTTGCACCACGTAAAACAAAACCGCGAGGAAAACTAAACCAAGTACACGCAAAAAGTGCAGAGAAGAGGAAGATCCCAAAACCTTTCAGATGAACCATGAGCAGGAATAAGCTACTTTCATACATGGTGAACTAGAATCAACACTGTAAAAAATATAAAGCAAAGTTAAAAAAAAAAATGTGCTTGTGGGTAAGCAGAAACGGAATGCAGGAATGAAAATCAAAATGGAATGAAAAATTATATAAGTGCCATCTGTCCATGAGCAGTCAGGAGTCATGAACAAGTTGACATTCTTAAAGGTCAATATACAGTGAACAAGAGTTGTGATTTAGAGCGAAATGCTTACTGGCCCTTCAGTTGGATGGAGGATCTCTCGAATTTTCAGGCCCTGCACATCAAATCCAAATTTGAATCAAAAGATAGTTGTGCTGCTCTAGGCTCACAAAGTCAAACGTAGAATTGATATTTTTCTTTCCAACTCTTTATTCATACATTACTTCTTTAGTATCTCCTTGATTGTTGATGATTGCCGGTGTAAGGAATGAGCATGGTCTTCGGAATAAAATCACCACATGATCTTTGCGCTTCGGGGTGGTAAGCATTTGCGTGAGAATGTACTTTCTGGTTGACAGAATGTGCTTTAGTCATCACATATACATTATACTGACCGCACCTTAAAGTCAAGTTAGGCTAAAACCTGTTGAGTTGAGACACCTTTCACAAGACTACCCATAAGTGAGATTTCAAGATATCATTGAATTGCAACATATACAAGAACTGGAGGATAACTCCATTAATTCCTTTTTATCCACAAGCAATATTTTACCTTTAAACTTAATGTTGACCCCTTTTGTACTAAGAAAAATAGCACTATATTAAAAAAATTCCCCCCCCCCCTTTAACTAAATTTAGTTAAAGGATTATAATATTTCATAATCAAAATATCTTGCCCCCATTTATAAAATCTCTGGCTCCGCACCCTCCTAAACTAACTCCCAACCATCCGGTCTACAAGTACTAATTACAAGCCACCTTGTATATTCTTTCCAGCTTCCTAATTCACAAATAGGGCTGCCTTCATCTATGAAAGGCCCTTGCTTGATATGTGAATGATCAGACAGCTATGGTTTGACTTAGCTGTCAGATACTTGTTTAATTGTGCAGCGGAATAAGTAAGGCTAGAAATAATGATTGGGACAATGAACACAAAGAAATAAAGCAAGTGAGTGAATGTGTTTGCAGAAAGATAATAACACAGAGAATTTAAAGTGGTTCAGAGTTCACTCCTCCTACATCAACCCCCACTGTCAATCTTGACAAGTGAGATCAATTTTATTATAATCTTAATCAACAAGAATTACAAATGATTGATAAGGCAAGTTCCTTGAACTTCCTCTTCCTAATTAGTACAGTCAACTAGGGATACACTTAAAGTACAGTCTTAAGTGTTTTTACAACTTGAAGTACAGTCTCAAGATTTTACAAAACAACTAATACACTCAAAGTACAGTCTTGAGTGTTTACAAACTAATTCTACACCTAAAGTATAGTCTTAGGATTTTGGAATTTGTGAATTAACACACTAGGGTTGTTGTTGTTGAAGCAGGGGTTTAGGGGTGAAGGTTTTGGTTTGGAACAGAGTTTGAAGGGTAGGGATTGGTGAGTGTGTGTGTGGATTACAGGGGGTGTGTGTGGGTGTAAGGGAAAGGTTTTGGACTGTGAAAAAGAGTATTTTTCAAGAGTGTTTGAATAGAGGAGAGAACTCCTCTATTTATAGCCTTCAATGTAGCCGTTGGAATATGACAGTTGCAGCTACATTAATGAGTCTTTGACTGGTCTTTGCCCCACTTGTCCACTTGCAGGTCTTCGCCAGGCTTGGCTTGAGCTAAAGGCTTCCAGAAGGTCTTCAATGGTCTTCAATAGTGAACTTGACAGCTGTGAAGATCCAGGTTCCATCTTGGTTGAGATTTGTGGCAGCAGAGTATGAGATAGAGGATGGCTGCCTGAGGGATTGAAGCCATAGCTATCAGATCATAGCAAGGCTTATTTATCAGAGATGATCTCTAATAAGGACTGAGATGCACTTGATGATCTTGATGACTTAGAGAGTGAATATGATTCATGTTTTTGATTGATTGTAATCATTGTATAAGACAGAATCATAACTGTCAAACTCACAGCTGTCAGATAAACTGAGAAATGAATATGAAGTTGATTTGATCAGTCATAGACTTAGCTGTCAGAGTTAAGGATCATGACTGACAGTTTTCATCTTTTGATATAAACCCTGTTCTATATATATATTCCTTTATCAAAACCAACTAACTAAGACTTTGATCAAAGATAGGTCCTAAAGGTCCTAACAATTTCCCCCTTTTTGGTAAAGGAAGATCTATTTAGAACAAGTCTTTATAGTTAATGATAAGAAAGATATTAAATGACAGAACTAATTCAGGGATTCATAACAATTACAAGTAAACAGAAGGAGATTGAAATACTTGGATTAGATCTCAAGATGAAAGAAGTTCACATATTACATCCATAAGTACTGAACCAAACAAAACAGATTGTTTTAACCACAAAAAAATGTTCCATAAAAATACAATTTAAGCATCAGCCAATTGATCATAGAACTCTTCTCTTTCTTGTCTGGCTGAAAGGAGCTCATTTCTTTCTTCCTCTAGCTCTCTTCTCTTTTCAGGTTCAACTCCTCTGTAGTAGAACTCATTGTTCCATTCCCATGTCATCCTCTCATCATACTTGAAGAACTTATCTTCCTTTGATTTCAGTTGAGCTCTTGTAAGAGGCATCTGATCATTTCTGATTCTCATTGTGCCCCAAAGATGCTTCTTCTTGTTCCTTGTTTTCTTGCTTTTCATGGGCACAATGGATTGATCTGGTTGTGATTGGACTGAGGCTTGAGCTTCAGGAACAGATTGAGAGGATTGTTGAGGAAGGTTGGTAAAGGTAGGAGATGGAAATATTATTGGAGAGTCTTGATCTGGGCTTGAAGGAGCATCATCATCATCATCACTGTCAGAGTCTGAGGAAAGATCAATAACATTATGGACTCTGCTTTGGCTGACAGCCATGGATTCCCTGAACTCTTTGATCTCAGGAATAGAGATCAGTTTCATGAAGTGAGAGTTTTCATTGGGTGAGGTGAAGTTAATGGGATCAACAGAGATGCAGGGTGACAGATAAGGCTCAATTCCTGGATTTAGGGTTGGAGGAAAGATATTGACCATTTTGCTTATCAAAAGCATAAGAGCACACTTTTGATCAAACAGAGAAAGAAACAATGATTTTGCAAGGTCAATGCACAAGGTGAAGACTAGACCTTTTGGCATATACAGGCATGAATTGAGTGATGGAGAGAGAAGTTGGCTGAAGAGAACTTCCCAATCAAGCAGTGTGTTGGGAGTGATGAATTTTGGAAAGGATGGGATTTGATGAACAAAGTTGGAGGTTGAAGAAGTCCTTGACACTTTCCACTCTTCATAGGCAAAGAAGACTAACCCTGCAAGGTTTCTTGCCACCATGATTAAACCATTTCTAGACAGTTCCCAGGATTTTGGATAGGTAAAGGGGTTTGCAATTTCTGGGAAATGAGTTACATGGGCCAACCTTGTTCTTGCTGCCTTGATGGAAGAAATAGAGAAATCAATGCCACACCTAAGCATCCAAGGTTCTTTCTTGGGAAGAAAGGATTGATTTAGAGTGGGAGGAATGGAATGACTTGGATGGCTGTTAGGACTGTCAAGGATGGGATCACTGTCAGACATATCTTGACCTTGTCCAGCTAGGATTGGACTCTGAGGGGAGGCTTCAAAAGGTTCATTTTCAGGGATTGGAGAAATTGGCTTGGAAGGAGCAGAGGCATGAGTTGTAACAGTTGGGATTGACTCAGAGGATTGACCAAAGCTTTGATTGAGGAGATTAGAACTGAATTGAGATTTCAGGAGGTTTAAGGCTGCCCTGACTTCTCTTTTGGCCAACTTTTTCTCAAGAATAGCTATCAGGGCTTCCTCATTTTCTGGAGTTCCATCAAACACAAGTCCCTTGCATGCATTCATGATTGATTCTCCCTTTGAGACCAGATTGGGATCTATTTCAACTCCAACCTTTTTGAGACTTTGAATAACCTCAGAAGTATTATCCAGATTCCCCCTATCAGTTTCAACAATTGGGGTAGGTTCATTCACAGTCTCAGTCTCAGGAATAGAGGGGAAGGTTTGGATATCTACATCCATAGCTGTCACCTTTGGATTTCTAGATGACTCTCCTGGTCCACTCCTTTTCTTCATAAACCTAGACCTGAGTTCATCTAGGGCCATTATTGACTCTTCCTTACTTAGAACATCATCAAGGAATATTAGAGCAGCTTTTTCAGTATCAGGGTTCCCATCCATCTCAATAGCATCAATTGCTTTCAGAATTTTGGCTAACTGTTGAGGTTGGGTAGAGGGGATGTCATCACCAGTGTTCCCCCTTAAAGGTTGCTTCTCTAATGATTCATTCAGATTGAGGATGGCTTCTATAGCTGACAGATGATCAGAGCTAGGAGTTGATGACTTATCCACTATTGGACTGACAGTAGTAGATTTTGGAGGAGGGGAAGGGGTAGTTATTTTGGTTTTCTTGGCCTTGGGTGCTTTCTTTCTTGTTTTCTTTTCTTTGGCAAAGATTTAGAAGGAATGGATAAGGAGGATTGTACCTTGGATCGGTATTTATGCTGCTGGTAGGGATAGGCATCGAGAGGTTGCTTTCCTTTATGCTGTGTTTTTGACAAGTCAATAGCTGCCTGGAGTTCTTGAGGATCTACATCAGCATCACCATCATGAGTTTGTCCCATGGTGTCATCTCTATGGCTATCAACAGCACCTCTTTCTTCAACATCCTTTCTATGGCTGTCAGACAAGGTTCTATCACTGTCAGTCATTTGAACATCCTTGTCTTTGCCTTTATTGCCATGAGGAACCACAATCTTCTTCAGCAACCCAGTCTTCTTGACATTGGACTTTACTCCTCTCTTTCTAATCCTGTGACTTGTAGCCAGTGCTACCAAATCCTTCCAATGTTCAATCTTTATTCTTGTTTCTTCACGCATCTTTTCTTGTGCTTCATTGAAACTTCTAGTGCTTATATTATCTCCAGCTCTCATAACAGGTCCTTTCTTTTGTTTCAATGAAAAGGTTCTTTCATTGAAATACTTTGTTTCTGACAGCTTCACAGTCTTTAGCCATTTCTTGGGTAGAGGAGATTTGAGCTTAGGAATTAGGTCTTCAAGAATTCCACTCATGAATCTGAAGTTATTCATCTTTCCACCTTGTTTCTTGAATTTGAGAGAAGAGGATGAGGCTGCAAGCTGGAAGTTGTGGAGAAGAACAATGCACCAGTTTGTGTCTTTGGTCATCAAGCTCAGCATTTGCTTCCATTCATTTGATCCCATTTGATCAAATGAAGATTGCTTGCCATCAATGGCTTTGTTGACCACATCCATCAGGGTTGACTTGAAGATATCATCTTTGTTTTTCACCATTGCTTTGTCTTGAACAGCCTTGAAGTCTGGCAAGAAATTTCTCATATACTGTCTTCAATCTCTCTGACCCTCTATCCCATATGTTTTTCACAGCATCTTCTTTGTTTGGGATCCCATAGACATCACTGACCATTTCTTGAGTAATGGTTATCTCCACATTGTCTATGGTGGCAGTTATTGAATTGTTTTCTTTGTTTCTTCTTCCTACCAAATAAATCTCTCTACACAGTTCTTCATAAATTGGAGGTCTGGCTCCCATGAAATCAAGTAATTCATTTACCTCAAGAAGTTCTTTGATGAGTATTCCAACTTCAGACTCATAGAAGCTAGGTTTGATGAAATAACTGTGAGCATCTGGGTAAATTGCTCTTGAGTCTGCCATTGATGGTCAAAAGAATTGGGGTTGAAGGAATACGATGGTGGATTAGAGAGGGAAAGAGGCAAATTTTAAACTGAGGGTTAATGGAACAGGAATTTTGGTGATTACGAAAGGAGAGAGACAAATAATGAGTGGAAAGTGGGTTTTAATGAGCATTGGGGGTTTCAAAGTTTAGTAACTGTTCATATGAACAGTGGTTTTTACCCTTCCCCACGTTGAAGCATTAATTCCCACAAAAAACAAGAAGAACATTCTCTTTTTCAAGAAACTTTGCAGGGGAAGAGACGGCTAAGGAAGTGACAATTGTGAGCAATTAACACGATCAAATCACCAAGAAAGTTGCTTTAACCTAGCTGTCACCAAAAACTTTGACAGTTAAGTCTAAGTTGAATGATGATGGCTGTCTGAGATAGCTATGGGTAAACTTGCCTATAAAACAATGACCATTTCAGAAGAAACTCATTCAGATTGTTTTATAAACACAAATGGGTAGATTTACCTCAAAGTTTAATCCCAAAAAGATGGCTCAAACAGCAAAACAGTTGGTTTTTGGGAAGAATTGTGAGGATGATTTGAGGGGGGTGAGATGGAGAGAGAGAGAGAGTCCTTCAATGTAGTTGAAAGTTCAGAGAGAGTGAGTGACAAGGGTAAGAACAAGAGAGTGAGAGTAGATCAGGACATTGATATGAAGGAGGTAGTTGTCAGGGAGAAAGTTGACAGTAGAGAAGGAGAGGGAATAAGGCTTTTTGGAAAGACTATCAAGGTTGATCAGGGAGAGTCCAGTAAGGGAAAAAGTAAGGTAGAGAGGGTTTATACATTGGGGGAGTTGGTTAAGCAAGATAGGGCTCAGACAGCTATGGAAAAGAGCTTAGCTGTCAAGAAGAAGGTTGAGCCAGAGAAGCTGTATACTCCTGTGAGTAGGGATTCACTCTCTCCAGGGGTTGGTTTGTTGGAGGGGAGAGGTGATAACTTTGCAGGAGTGCATGTATCTCCTTCTTCAACAATCTCATACCTATTCAACCAGGTTATAGGTTATTTTAGCCCTGCTAGAGTTCCAGCTGTGGAGAGAGAAGAGTCAAGAGCTGGTCAACCATTTGCAGTTGCAGGGAATGGTTCCTTTTCTGGAGATTTCAGCTTTGTGACTCCAATGGAGGGTTTGCTTAAGCCATATGATGCAGTGGAAGAATGGTGGCCAAGAAGAGCAAGTCCTTCTCTTCAATATTCAGTCACTTCAATTGATCCTTTCCTGGAGAGGCACCCAGTATGGTTGCAAAGGTATCAACAGAACTTGCAATCAACTCAGGAGGCTAGGTGTGAAGGAATGAGTGCTGGAGGAGGATCTGGAGAGACTGTGACATTTCCTAATAATGTCTGACAGCTAAGGTGAAGATTTGAAGAGGGGAGCTGGTTCTGGAGATTGTATGGTTTGAAGCTCTGTTCTAAAAGACCCCGCCTAGGCGCTAGGCCCCTCTCCAATGCCTAGTTCTAAGCCCCGCCTAGGTCCTGACTAATCCCGACTAATCCCGATTAGTCCTCGACTAGTCCCCGCCTAGGCGCTAGGCCCGGCTCCGCCGCCTAGCATCCGCCTAGCGCTTTTTAGAACCTTGGTTTGAAGGAAGTTTTTGTTGAGTGAATGCAGATGAGAGAGAGAGATATTTCATGGTTTGTTGTATGTTTTTGCTTTTCATGACTTTTGGATAGATAGCTATCAGAGGATGGCTATCAGGAATGTTTGTGAGGGAATAGCTGTCAGGCATCATTGTGACAGCATTACCCTGTATGTAAGCCCTCTCCTTTTTTTTATTTATGAAGAACAACCTTTTATTTTGGCATATTTATCATTCCAAGCATGGCTCTTAACAGCTCAAACCTCTTTTCATCCATTGCTTTTGTGAGAATATCAGAGACATTATCCTCAGTACAAACTTTTGCAAGGTTGATATTCCCTTTTTCAACATGGTCTCTGATGAAATGATGTCTGACCTCAATATGCTTTGTTTTTGAGTGTTGAACTGGGTTCTCTGTCATGGCAATAGTACTTGAGTTGTCACAGAAGATGGGAATATTGGATAATTCAATTCCAAAGTCTTGAAGTTGACTTTTAAGATAGAGAATTTGAGAACAACACAAGCTGCGAGAATATACTCGGCCTCGAGTTTGTTGAGGTGGCTACTGACGTTTGCTTTTTGCTTGACCATGAAATAATCCTTGATCCAATAAACTGGCATCCACCACTTGTGGATTTTCTATCTAGATTGCATCCAGCATAGTCAGAGTCAGTGAATCCAATTAGAGAGAATGAGGATTCAGTGGGATACCACAAGCCATAATCAGGGGTTCCTTTGAGGTATCTCAAAATTCTCTTGACAGCAGAGAGATGAGATTCCTTGGGATTAGCTTGAAATCTAGCACAGAGACAGACACTAAACATAATGTCAGGTCTTGAAGCTGTTAGATAAAGGAGAGATCCAATGTAGATTTTGTAAAGTGTTGGATTTACACTTTGACCATCTTGATCAGCATGGAGTTTGGTTGTGGTTGACAAGGGAGTTTTAGCAGGGAAAGCAGTTTGCATGTCAAACTTCTTGATCATATCCCTTGTGTATTTAGCTTGGTTAATGAAGATTCCTTCCTTCATTTGCTTGACTTGAAGACCTAAGAAGAAGGTGTGCTCACCAATCATACTCATTTCAAACTGGTCCTTCATAATATCTCCAAATTCAGTGCACAAGTCCTCATTTGATGAGCCAAAAATGATGTCATCAACATAGACTTGGATGAGCAACTGATCATCTCCATATTTCTTGATGAACAAAGTGTTATCAATATGGCCCTTGGTAAATCCTTTGCCAAGGAGATATCTAGATAGGATATCATACCAAGCTCTTGGTGCTTGTTTAAGCCCATACAATGCTTTGTCCAGTTTGTATACATGATCAGGAAACTTTGGGTGCTCAAATCCAGGGGGTTGAGATACAAACACCTTTTCATTTAAGACTCCATTTAGAAATGCACTCTTGACATCCATCTGGAATACTTTTATCTTTTTGAATGAAGCATAGGCAAGGAATAGCCTTATAGCTTCAAGTCTTGCAACAGGTGCAAAAGTCTCATCATAGTCAATACCTTCTTCTTATCTGTATCCTTGAGCAACCAGTCTAGCTTTGTTTCTTACTACAACACCTTCTTCATTCATCTTATTTCTAAAAACCCATCTTGTTCCAATGACAGTTTGGTTTCTTGGTTTAGGAACAAGTTGCCACACTTTATTCCTTTCAAACTGCTCTAGTTCTTCTTCCATGGCTTCTATCCAGTCAGCATCTTGGAGTGCTTCATTTATTTTCTTTGGTTCCACTTGGGATATGAATGCACTCATGAGAAAAGGGATGTTGTCTGGAACTGGGGTTTTATCAATTTGAAGGCTGATGTAAAGATCTTTATTGGGTGGAATGATGTGAGTAATGGTGGATTCATCATTGGTTTTGGGAGGAGAAAGAGGATTATTGGATGGAGATGGAAGGTGGCTAGAAGATGGATTGCATGAAGAGTTGGGATGGCTGTCAGTTAAGGGTTGGCTGTCAGATAAGGAAGAATTTTGGAGAATGTTAGTCAAGGGATGACCATTTATTTGAATATTTTCTTCCTCATCAATTGGATTGGAATTGGGAGAGATTTCTGTTGACTTGGTTGGCTGGATTGGTTGATGATGAGAGTGAGATGGTTCATGGCTGTCTGGCACAGGATGGCTGTCAGATGAATTTCTTGGAACCATGTATGGAAGATTTGATGAATCTTGTTCATGATTGAGAACAGTTGAATCAAGGATGGGAGATGCTTCAGGGAGATTGTCTAGGTTTCCCAAACCTTCATCAAAATCACATAATTCAGTTACACTTTGATCATTGTTTTCATCAAAGTCAACATGAATTGATTCTTCCACAACAAGTCTTCTTTTGTTGTAAACTCTATAAGCTTTGCTTGTGTTAGAGTATCCAAGAAATATTCCTTCATCACTTTTGGAGTCAAATTTGTCCAAATTGTTCTTGCCATTGTTGTGAATGAAGCATCTACTTCCAAAACTGTGAAAGTAGGAAATGGTAGGGACTTTGTTATTCCACAATTCATATGGAGTCTTCTTGTGGAATTTGTTGATTAGAGTTTTGTTTTGAACATACACAGCAGTAGTAACAGCTTCACCCCAAAAATACTTTGGGAGATTGTGTTCTGACAGCATTGTTCTTCTTTGCCTCACAAATTGTCCTGTTCTTCCTTTCAGCAACACCATTTTGTTGGGGAGTTCTTGGGGCTGAAAAATTATGATCTATGCCTTTGGAATCACAATATTCTTCTACTCCTGTGTTCTCAAATTCCTTTCCATGATCAGATCTGATTTTGATGATGGATGTCCCATTTTGATTTTGAATTTTATTGAACAGTTTTATCAGACAGCTAAGGGTGTCACTTTTGGATTCAAGAAGAATGATCCAAGTGAATCTTGTGTAATCATCAACCACAACTAGGGAGTATCTTTTTCCTCCTAAAGATCTAGTTCTTATGGGTCCAAAAAGATCCATATGAAGCAGTTCAATAGGTCTTGAGGTGTCCAACTTGGTCTTGGGCTTGAATGAAGATCTCTTTTGCTTCCCACATTGGCATGCTTTGCAAAGTTTATCCTTCTTGAATGGGATCTTTGGTAGGCCTCTGACTAGATTAGAATTTGCAAGCTTGGAGATAGTTTTATGATTAAGGTGAGCCAATCTTTTGTGCCATAGCCATGACATATCAGATTGATTGAAAGACAGAAGGCAGTGAGCATTTGAGGATTCCACAATTTCTAAGTTTAAGTAGTAGAGATTTCCTCTTCTTGATCCAGTTAGAATGACTTTATTGCTTTTATGTTTAACAATGCATTTATCCTTAGTGCAAACAACATGATATCCCTTATCACAGATTTGACTGATGCTAATCAAATTGTGTTTGAGACCCTCTACATAAGACACATTTGTAAAATGATATCTTTTGTAATAAGATTTCCTGATCCTTTGACCTTAGCTTGGGAATTGTCACCAAAGGTTACATTTGGACCATTTTTAGGGGTATATTGTTGCAACCAGTCTTTATTGAAGGTCATATGTCTACTACAACCACTATCTAAATACCAAAGACCTTTCCTGGGTACCTGCAAAACAAAAAGTAAGATTTATGGTACCCTTTTTATTCTTTTGGGTCCAAAGGATTAGTTTTTCTTTGGAACCCTAGCATTGTTCATTGATCCCCTTTTGAAGAACTGGTTTAGGGTATGGTAATATGACATGATTTGCATCATGTAAGGTGTAAGAACAGTGGATTGGGATGGATTGAAGTAGTGGTTTGGGTTGCTATATTGGGGTTGAAACTGAGAGTTATTTGAATAGGATAATCTGGGAGAGTCATTTTTGACTTGCATGGCTTCTTCCATTTGAGTATTTCCATTGAGGTTTTTGTTGTTTGGTGTATCTATGTTTGTTATAGAATCTTTGTTGCCTTGGGGTTCTTTGTTGTTTGGAAGATTTTGGTTGTCTGTCAGGCCTTGGCTGTCTGTCATGCCTTGGTTGTCTGTCAACCCTTTGCTGTTTGACAGGACTTGACTGACTAGCACATTTTTGCAACTTGACTTCTTCCTGTATATTGGCCCCTTTTTGAACCCAAATATACTTGCTTCCTTGAATTTTACTTGGTCCTTCCTTTGACTGACTAGGACCACCCAAGATTTCCTTTGATTTTCCTTTGATTTGAACAGGGTAGGTTTGAGCTTGATAGCTGCCAGAGCTTAGGCTTTTTAGCACCATTTTTTCAATGGCCCTTTCACCAGTGGGAGGAGTGTACACCTTTGCTGTAGGATTATCAGCACCAATCCCTGTTTTGTCACTAGGACGCCTTTGAGTGTAGGTGAATAGGGATAATGCTTTGCTTGACATGTTCCATGAATCTATTCTCTTTTTAAGAGCATCATTTTCTTTTTCAAGATTTATGAGTTTTTGATAGTTTTCATGATTACTTGAAGCCTCAGCTGTCAGATCCATGTTTTGTTTTTCAAGCATGAAGCATTGATCTCTTAGCCCTTGACATGCTTTCTCAAGCTCAGAATTGGTTTTTGTGAGGGTGTCTATGGTTGAGGATTGGGAAAGGTTCTCATTGACCAGTGAAGCAAAGCTAGTTTTTTGTTTTTTGGTTTGAATTAAAAGAGTGCAAACTAATTGTTTGAAACCATCAATATTTAAAGAGTTAAAATCATGTACCTCTTTTAGTTCATCTGCAGCAGCAAGTGCTTCCATTTCTTCCTCATTGTCTGATTCTTCTTCATTATCTGATTCTTCCTCATCTTCAGCTATAAGGCATAGCATGGCCTCTTCTCCTTCATTGTCAGAATCATCACTGGACACATACTCTTCATCACTGAATTTTGATGAATCAGCTATCATAACTTGCTCCTTGTTTTTGTCATTTTTATTTTTGGAGCAATTGAAGCAGTTGCACCTGGAACTGTGAATGATCTCTTTTGAGTAGGTCAATTTCTTAGCTGTCTGATTGTCCCTAGGTTTCCTTGGTTCAGGACAATCAGATGAGTAATGTCCTTGCTTTCCACAGTTGAAGCAATCAATTGTCTTCTTGTAGCTGTCTTGTTGAGCATTAGATGTGGAAGGATTGTATTTTTTGTCAAAAGATTTCTTTTAAAATTTCATGGCATTTCTGACAGCCATGAAAATGAGACTTGGAATGTCTTCTTGGGAGATCTGTTTACTGACAGGTTTGGAGCTGATGTTTATCTTTTGAAGGGCATTGTTGACGATGGTCTCAATGTCTTGGTGAGTGATTGGTTTGTGGGCAGTTTCTTGAGCAGTTAAAGCTAAAGTTTGTGAAATGGTAGGGACTGGTTGAATCTTTATCATACCTTCCAATTCATAAGCTTCAAGCTTTCCAAAATACTGTTCAACTGTCATTGTGCTCCATTCAGATCCTTCTCTAATAGGTAATGCTACCTTTTCATATTCTTGAGGAAGATTTGAATATATCTTGAGGCAGAGATCTTGTTGTTCAAAGGTTTTTCCATGGTCAGCAATAGATCTAACAAGGTTCTCAAACCTTGGTTGAGCAGCACTCACTTTTTCTCCAGGGTAGAACTTGAAGTTGTCTAATTGCCTAAGCAAGTTATACAAATTTTGTGTCCTGACACTAGAGTGTTTAGTGAACTTAGTTTGAATGAGAGCCCATGCAGATCTGGCATTTGGTTCCTTAGCAATTTCTTGTGCTAGTGAGTCATTTACACTCATTTGAAGAATGTTCTTGACTTTCAAGTTTGCACTTATCAATTGCTTTTCAGCTTCAGACCATGTTTATGGGGATTTGATCTTACTAGGTCCTCCATCAGTATCTATTTGAGTTGGGTAGGACACTTCATTCTCTAGAACATACCAGTTCCATATACTGTTTGCATCAAGATATGTTTTTATTTTTGATGCATAGATCTCAAAAGATCCACAGTCATCAATGTGTGGGATGTCTTTCTCATTATTTCTCCTTGGTTGAGGCATGGTGGGTTTGAAGAGGATCCTTCACAAGTTGTTAGACTTTAGAACGTGAAGACAAGCTTTGATACCAATTGAAAGGCCCTTGCTTGATATGTGAATGATCAGACAGCTATGATTTGACTTAGCTGTCAGATACTTGTTTAATTGTGCAGCGGAATAAGTAAGGCTAGAAATAATGATTGGGACAATGAACACAAAGAAATAAAGCAAGTGAGTGGATGTGTTTGCAGAAAGATAATAACACAGAGAATTTAAAGTGGTTCAGAGTTCACTCCTCCTACATCCACCCCCACTGTCAATCTTGACAAGTGAGATCAATTTTATTATAATCTTAATCAACAAGAATTACAAATGATTGATAAGGCAAGTTCCTTGAACTTCCTCTTCCTAATTAGTACAGTCAACTAGGGATACACTTAAAGTACAGTCTTAAGTGTTTTTACAACTTGAAGTACAGTCTCAAGATTTTACAAAACA
Organism: Adenophora triphylla var. japonica; assembly: GCA_022495995.1. Taxonomy (NCBI): domain Eukaryota; kingdom Viridiplantae; phylum Streptophyta; class Magnoliopsida; order Asterales; family Campanulaceae; genus Adenophora; species Adenophora triphylla. Next base: position 51,858 of record JAFEMH010002991.1, read on the forward strand.
ACTAATACACTCAAAGTACAGTCTTGAGTGTTTACAAACTAATTCTACACCTAAAGTACAGTCTTAGGATTTTGGAATTTGTGAATTAACACACTAGGGTTGTTGTTGTTGAAGCAGGGGTTTAGGGGTGAAGGTTTTGGTTTGGAACAGAGTTTGAAGGGTAGGGATTGGTGAGTGTGTGTGTGGATTACAGGGGGTGTGTGTGGGTGTAAGGGAAAGGTTTTGGACTGTGAAAAAGAGTATTTTTCAAGGGTGTTTGAATAGAGGAGAGAACTCCTCTATTTATAGCCTTCAATGTAGCCGTTGGAATATGACAGTTGCAGCTACATTAATGAGTCTTTGACTGGTCTTTGCCCCACTTGTCCACTTGCAGGTCTTCATGAGCTTGGCTTGAGCTAAAGGCTTCCAGAAGGTCTTCAATGGTCTTCAATAGTGAACTTGATAGCTGTGAAGATCCAGGTTCCATCTTGGTTGAGATTTGTGGCAGCAGAGTATGAGATAGAGGATGGCTGCCTGAGGGATTGAAGCCATAGCTGTCAGATCATAGCAAGGCTTATTTATCAGAGATGATCTCTAATAAGGACTGAGATGCACTTGATGATCTTGATGACTTAGAGAGTGAATATGATTCATGTTTGTGATTGATTGTAATCATTGTATAAGACAGAATCATAACTGTCAAACTCACAGCTATCAGATAAACTGAGAAATGAATATGAAGTTGATTTGGTCAGTCATAGACTTAGCTGTCAGAGTTAAGGATCATGACTGACAGTCTTCATCTTTTGATATAAACCCTGTTCTATATATATATTCCTTTATCAAAACCAACTAACTAAGACTTTGATCAAAGATAGGTCCTAAAGGTCCTAACAATCTAGTACAGTACCAAATGACATACTTAACCATGAAAAACATGCTTAGGTCTCTCATTCTCATCTATATAATTAGAAAACTAGATAATAAATCAAAATGCATCTTGTAAAAAAGAAAAACAAACTTAACAAGTACCTGGAAGCGCAAGGGCATTCGAAGGGGTAGAAGTTAGTGTAGCTTGATCAACTGTTTTACACCGGGTAGGAGGCTTTGTTATGCTCTTGATCCCACCATACTCCAAACTTAACTTCAGCACCAAAAAGAGCCGGGGAAAGAAAAAAACTTTAGCAACACAATTATAACCAAGTAGTCATCATAACTGTACAATTTAGAAAAATAAGTGTCGAAATTGTCAGACGCACACACACACACACACACTCCTACTCCCTCTGTCCCGGAGTGAATGTCACACTTTTTTTATGTTAATAGGAAGTAACTTGTTAAGTTAATTTAATTATCCTAATAAAAATATAAAACTTATCATTGATACGCCATTATAAATACTATCAATAACAATTTTAAAATTTTCATTAAAGTAATTAAATTTACCTAAAATTATTATTCAAATTTTTTTTATACAATTATAAAAAAAGACATATATTCTGAGGTAGGGGGAGTATTTGATAATCCCAAACAACAAATTATAGGTTTGATTTGTCAACACACACACACACATATTGACAATAACTGACTAACCTTATGGCTCAACCAAATCTTCTTGCTGCAATCCAAAAACAACAAATCAAGAATCACACAATGCCAAAGTAACAAACTTTGGAATTGAAACAGCAAATTAAAGCTAAAATCATCGAGAATTATTAGCAAAATATTGGGAAAATTGACAAACCTTTCGGGGTCTGGAGAAGGGAGTTGAGGGTGAAGAGGGGAGAAGAGATAGAGAGAACGCTTTAGGGTTTTGAACAAGGTTCTAAAAAGTGCTAGGCGGATGCTAGGCGGCGGATCCGGGCCTAGCGCCTAGTCGGGGACTAGTCGGGATTAGTCGAAATTAGTCGGGACCTAGGCGGAGCTTAGAACTAGGCGTTGGAGAGGGGCCTAGCGCCTAGGCGGGGCCTAGGCGCCCTTAGGCGGGGTCTTTTAGAACACTGGTTTTGAAACTGAGTTCTTCAATGACTGTGGCTCCACCGGCAAATCCATTTCCATTGTCAGCACCGGCATCAGCTCCGACGCGATCTTCCTCGGAAACCTACTCAGTACAGGAAAGAGGACGACTAGAGTAGTATCGGGTACGAGGATTGACCGACTCTTTGCACCCATCATAATTCTTATGTATACCTACGCTTTAAATACTCTATAATAAATATATTATTTTGATCTTTGAAAAAATATATTAAAAATTAATTATCTACATACTATTATTATGAAAATGTTTATTAATATATTAATATAAATATTATTCATAATAAATATTAAACTACTATAAAAATAAATAATCTTTAAATATTAAATTTCTATATTATATATTTCTATAAAAATAAATAATCTTTAATTAAATATCGATCAAAAAAAATTATTGATTAAATACGATATTTTATGGAAAAGGAGTATTAAATAATATTTCAATTAAATTGATTGTTCAGTTTTTATTTTAAGTGACCATTTATAAAAGGTAAAATTTTATGTAATTTTAGTTGTTTAAGTATACGAAACTTTTATCTTAATGATCTCATCGTATTACATTATGAGTATAAGTTTAAATTAAATTTATTAGTTATTGAGGACAAATTTAGCAAGATCATAAAGACATTTATTTTGAGATAATTTTTCTTTTAAAAAAATAAATAAACATTCATTAAGAATCGATGAAGTCTTTAAAGATGTAGCCCAATGGTAAAGCCAAATCTCATCCTGGGGGAGCATTTAGGGTTCGATTTTTCTTCTCGTCTTTTTACATGGGACACTGTAAAAAAAAATCAATGAAATACAAAATATCACTATCTACAAATATTATTATCCTTAAATGGCGTTTGATTTAGGTATGCTTGCTACTCTAATTAAAAACTTTATTCATTAGAAACATTTTAACATAATTGAAAAATAAGTTAGTTTAATTGAATCTCTATCCATGACCCTTTCCCAACCACCCTCTCCTATTCTACCCACCCCGACCACTCCAAAGTACTTTGTTATTATCTTTCGCACACACTCCCAACTGTGCCCCAAACACATCAAAATTTAAGATAATCTCACAAGACTGTTTTTTAGATAATTGATTCTGCAAAAGACCACTGATGCTGTCAGAAACGATCAGATCAGCCCAAATTCGGTGGTAGGTTATATCCCAGCAATTGAATAGCCTGAAAAGGAAAAACAAACACGTAACGAAGCCGGGGCTTCTCCGGAGAAGACCTTCCGGCTTGAGAGTAAGTATTCACTAGTACAAATTGGATCTTAGGAAACACACCTTAGATAGCGCTTTTTAAAAGCGCTATCTAAGGTGTAAACTTACATAGCGCATCCACATTTTTAATTTAATAAAAAATTTAAAAATTTAAAAAAAAATAAAAAAAAGTTACCAGCATAGCGCATATTACAGAAACGCTATCTTAGGAGAAGCTTACGTATCGCTTATTGGAAGCGCTATGTCCCTATACACTTCCTAAGGTATACGGAGTATTTAGTTATCGGTCCACAGACAGAGGGATGGAAGAAATGAAGAAACTCTCAACAACCACAGACCTCACACCTTTTCTCTCTCCTCAAACCCTAACAATTCCTCCAAATTCCACTTCCCAATCCCTCTCAAACCCTTACCTTCTCACATTCTCGTCACCTCCAATGAATCCTCCCCCTCCCCAGTCCTCTCCGGCACCGCAAATTTGTACAACAACGACGAAGATGAAGTTCGAATCGATGAATCTGTGAGGAAATTCAAACGTCGAAGAAATCGTTGGAGGCATACCCAAATCCAAAATGATCGAGGAGCACAATGGACGACGAACACACACCACCGACCGCCACCAGCCATCACCGCCACCACCATTGCAATCTCCATCATCAAGGTCGCTAGATGGGGAAACTTCACGATATCATCTCTCCCCTGCCCTTTATTTGCGCCTCCCTCAAACCAAAACCCTAGCACTACCCACATCGTATAAATTTACCCCAAAGCAGCCACAAAATCTCGACCTAAACCCTAATCTTCTTCCACCACCTCTTCAATGACGACCATCTCCCCCATCCTCTATTTCTAGCTCGCCTAAATGCGCTCTCCTTCACATCAGGTTCCTCAATCTTAAATCGGTAGATTTGGGTTTTCCATTGATTTTATTGTTAATTTTGGCTTGATTTGTACTGTTTCCCCCCTGACAATTGCTCAATGATGATTTGATTTGCTTTAACCACACCGAAAGATGAAAACATATTGTTTTTTGGAGTGAAACCCTTATTTGTGATTTAAGTTTTGAAAGTAAAATGTATTCCCAATTTGATTGTTGTTGATGTTACTGTATGACTCTTTTAACTATATATTTGTTTAATTTTTACTGTTTCACGATAATTTATTTTTTGTCACATATATCAGCATAATGCATCCATCAAAACTTATTTTGTTGCTGTTGTTTTTAAATTGCCTGAGTTTTAAGTCTTAGATTATGGTTGAAGTGCGGGATTCAAATTGGTGGGAGTGTTTATTTCGTTTTGTGGAAACATTTATCTATCTGCTTTGCTGGTTTATTTCATAACTGTGGGTGGTTATGCTTCTTTGATGAATTTAACATTGGTGGTTCTTGTTTCAATTGATGCTACTTTGATTTCATTTTATATTTCACTTGTTTAATGAATGCTATTTTGGTGGAATTTGATCTAGCGATACTTGTTTAATGAATGTATTCTCTTGGAATTTAATTCACATCTGGGGGAAAGATGTTCGCTGATGCCAAGCAGGGACGCTCATTGTAGGATCGCTGATTGGATGAGATATGATTTCTTCTATGATTTGGGGGACATGGATATATTGAGGATCGAAATAATGGTTTCTAGATGGCAGCAGTATTTTGCTTCATGTAAAGCCAATTAGGTTTCCAAATTTATTTAAAGTGTTGGTGATTTCGAATTAAGATATGTTAATAAATGTAGTGTGGAGTACTAGAGATTTGAGAACTTACAAGTACTTACTATGACTGTACTTAATTGGCTGGGAAAGTACCTCCTTAATGAGGAATAATCTCAAGAACAAACACAACAGCAGCAAGCACCTGCTCATATCAAAATGAAAAGCTTCCTTTTATTCAAAAGACAAGCAGCCCATAAACAAAAAGGCACCTGCTCATATCAAAATGAAAAGCTTCCTTTTATTCCCTTTAATGTTTTTCTGTTCCCCTAAATTAAAGTTGTCGTATTAATTTGTGCACCTACTTTGATTTCATCCTTCATCTGTGCCATTGCTCAGAGAGTCCTAATTTCTTTTTAAGGATGTTCAGTTTTACGAGTCGTATTACTAAATCAAGCTAATAAGGAGTTTCCAGTCAGCCTTATTTCATTAAATTTAAAATTGAGAGCGCTATCCTAATCTTTAAAATGAAGGTAACTGTGTCTTTCAAACGTGAGTAGTAAACAGAGGGAGTATTACACAAATATCAAAATGGTCCAACCCTCTGGATTGTATTTAGCTATTAAATAGCTTATTACTTGATTACAGAGTGTCTGAACTAATTGATGGATTAATTGTCCATTTTGTTCTCATATGCAGATGAGGTTGGGATGGACTGAAGCAGCCATGATTGCAGGTGCGAGGGAGGTTGGTGTTTCGCCTTCTATTGTTGGAGCTTTCTCTCGGAAAGAAGCTGCACTTGTAGAGGTATAATCTGTATATCTTCCTTCTTTATTCTTATGTGTAGAGTGCTGGAGTTAAACAAGTTCATTTTACCCAGTAACTAAGTAATCACAGCAATTTTACCCAGCATTTCTTGAGGTTTATTGACCTAGTAGTCGTCAATCAACTGATTATGCAAGTAACTGAACATCTTTGTTGTTTTAAGCTGCTTGCGTTAAGGCACATTTTTCCCCTTTAGATTGTCTTTGTACTTTATACTTGGTCTGCTTTATTAGAAACACTTTATTCCAATGTGACTTGCTTCATCTTCCCACTAGATTTCTACGAACATGATTGTCAGCCATTGGTTGGTCAGCTAAACCATGCTGAGCTATGCCTTTTTTTTTGCACATTCGATTATGTTCTTTACCCTCTCTTTCTCTCTCTTATGTTATTAATTGCTCAATTTTCAGTATTTTATGGACGAGTGTTTGCAAAGGCTTATTGATATTATCGACTCGGATGAGAGTTTAAAACACTTGCTGCCTAGTGAACGTATTGCAAAGCTTGTTAGAGCCCGCTTAGAGTTGCAGGCTCCATATATATCAAAGTGGCCTCAAGCTCTAAGCATCCAGGTACCTTTATTATATTCGTTTTTGTGGGATTCCATATGGTTTTGAGCGGATTGAACACCTGCTTTTATTGTATTAACAAAGCTGTCTTCAGGCACAACCGTTAAACTTTCCAACAAGCTTTAAGCAGCGGGCAATGCTAGTTGATGAGATCTGGTATGGTGTGGTGTGGGTGATGAGGGTAATGATATTGATTGGTATGTGAAGCGAACTGTTCTTGGCGGGATTTACTCTGCTACCGAGATATACATGCTGACTGATAATTCCCCAGGTAATTTTTTTTCTACCCCCTCTTCTCTTCTCATTTGCTCTGCTTGTTTTGTGTTTTTGCCAATAGAATATTCTTATTGGGTCCAACTTTACTAATCAGGTCAGGCTAGATCAGAATTACTTCTTGGGAATGTCTTTGAGGGAAGTTAAGTCACGACAACCACACAAAAGAAATACCACCAACCACTCACCCACCCACTGGCCCGCACAAACATTTGATTCGACTCACTAAGCATATTTAGAAACAGGTTGAATAAACACAAACTTCTAAAGACACCCTTTCTATGTTTGGCCGTCATTTCAAGTAGATTTTATCAATATCACATGATTAAATTTTTACGAACTCAGGGTATTAACGAGATTGAATCTGAAAACTCCTGAAGAGAAAATGTACCTCTTCAGTTTAGATCGAATTAAGGATATCTTAACTGGAACTGAGGGAGTAGTAAACTTGGCATAAAATAACTCGAATGCCACCTTCTTGTAATGAAGATGTTCGCATGGAGTTTTACCATATGACTAGAAACATTTTACTGATGAGAGGATTGCTTTACCATTTCAGGCTTACCTTTTGTTAGCCTTCTTGATATTTTTGTAGAATTTACTGAGTTTGTCTCTCGGGTGCTGTACTTCTGTAATTGTAGTATTTGTGCCGTTGGATCATGTGCATGATATGCCAGCTGGGATGACTGGCCTCATTCTTCGCATGTGTGTATCAAATATATTCTTACTAAATAACATTTAAAATATTAACTTTTTTTGTATAACTTTTTATACAACTTTTTATGTTTGTCTATTTCTTTCTTCTTCTATTTTCCCCTCTCCCGAAGTCTAGTGATATGATTATATGAACATCGCATGCTTGATTCCGATGCAAGTTCTTTACTTTCTTAAATAAATGAGAATGGTTAACTTCACAAAAAATATAGACACAGTTTGACTGAATTTGGGACATTGGATTCTAAATTACAGAAATATCACACTCATTTCACTCTATGTTTTTTTTATTTTTATTTTATTTTATTTTTCACTCTCTGTTTTCTTGTTTTTTTTAGGTCGTTGGGGCGGATAGATGTTGGTCACGTGGTGTATATTTCTGGTTTGACATGCTCTATGACTGTACATAAGCGGTGAGCTTGAAGCCTATATTGTTTCTGTCGCTTAATTTTTAAGCCCTTATATTTTTTTGAGTACTAAAATGATGGATATTTTCGAGTCACCCATTTACTGATATATTACAAGTGCATTTCCCTTAGCAATATCTACTTCAGAATGAAATACTCATTGTTGCTATTGCGCAGATACTTATATATGATCATCGATCTTCGTTTACTTTTAAGGGTAGAGGATCACAAGTGAGTTCTGTTTTATATAATTTTTTTCATATCTGTTGTTTTTAGTGATGATTATAATGACAGAAACTATTAATCTTTGCTTATGGAATTTCTGGTTTTTATCATCTGTCGATTTTGCAGGTATGGAAGCCCGATATTGGACATTAAGTCGCATAAGACTTTGAAAAGTATCAGACACTAAGTATTGGAATGGCTCAACAGTATCAGACACCAAGTATTAGAATGACTAATCTTTGGCAGTTCTTCATTCTTGATGCCCATTAATTAGACTGCGACATTCTTTGGTTTGTTTAAATTTTTTGTCAAAGTTTCATGTCGTGAGACGGGTGTTAGACTAGTTAGTTTATAACTCTTGTGGATGATTGTAAGAATTATTATTGGTGTAATAAATTAAAGGTCGATTGTTATTGTTGAATGAAATGTTTTTTAGTTCATATTAATTTTTATTTGATTTCTTGGTTATAATTCATATAATAGCAGGAAAAAAAATAAAAATAAAATACCTAAGATGATTTTTGGAAATAAAAAAAGTGCTTAGATAGCGCTTTTTAAAAGTGCTATCTAAGTTCGTGAGCTTATATAGTAAAAAGCGCTATCTAAGTTTGTGAGCTTATGTAGCGCATAAAAAATGCTATATAAGTTGATTTTTTTCAAAATAAAAAAAGTGCTTAGATAGCATTTTTTAAAAGCGCTATCTAGGTTTGGGAGCTTAGATAGCGCTTATAAAAGCGCTATGCTAACTTGCATAGCGCTAGCTTAGATAGCGTTTATAAGCGCTATCTAAGCTAAAAAAAAAGCGCTATCTAAGCTCAAATCTGTACTAGTGATTTGCTTTGTGAGAGAGAGAAATCAATTGACAAGAGTTTAGAGTCAAAAGATAACGTACCAAAACATGTGAATTATGGCTTGTATTTATAGATATAGCAATGTATAATCCATGTTGAATTGGATTATGGCTTGTATTTATAGATATAGCAATGTATAATCCATGTTGAATTGGATTGCTAAGAGATAAGATATGAATCCTAAGAGGATTATAATTGAGGAGTCCTTATCGGTACTGAATTTGGTATGTGAGGTGGTTACAATCCTAGAGAGATTATAACTGCTCAATGTTCTTAATTGAATAGGACTGGTATAAACTGCAACTCTACACGTGAGCCGAGATGACCTTTCCTCGTCATATGTGGCCCGATCGACCTACGATGAGTCGGGAAAGAGATAAGAGGGAACCGGAGAAACCCGTCAGGGTGATTTGATAGCCGAGGAGGCCAATTCGTCGTCAAGGGAGCTTAGCTCAGCCTTGGAGGGAGGTCTCCCTCGTCAATGAGTCTGGTCCTTGGTCAATTCGCCCATTAAGCCCAGGTCGGCCTAGGGGAAAGACGAGGAGGATTGGTACGAGGAAGGTAGGAAAGCCCATTCCCTTCCTCGTATGAGAGACTTGAATGGATTATGCTTCAATATTCGTGTCGTTTCATTATTCGTCGGTTAACTAGTACAATGATGGAGCGTGGTCCACGATGTTTGATGCACGTCTTGGGAACCACTACCCCATTTAATGCTTGGGGCAAGGACGGCGTCAATACCCGTTAACCCGTTTCAATTCAAGATCTGACCCGAATTTGAGGGTATAAAAGCAAAACCCCACCACGATTTTACTCTTTTTTCACTCTTTAGTTTTGAGAGCGAAATAGCAAGGTTTAAAATTGTTCTTCGTGATCTTGAGCTCTTTGCCCAGATTCGTGCTCTGTTTCTCGATTTCGTTCGTGAATCCTTCGTCAATCATCCAAAAAAGGTATAATTTCTTTCCCTTACTGATTTCTGTATTTTAATTTGTAACTTTCTTGGGTTTTGGTTGAATTTTTTCTTTGAAACCGCCATTGATGAAGCTTGAAGTTTTTCTTGAGTTTCTGTTCGTAAACCTTCTCTTGAACCTTCTTGCCCCTTCATCCCTTTCTAGAAATGGCCCGTTCTTGGGAACATAACCCCCGTGTTATTCATGGCTACCACAAAGGAAATCTTAGGGTTTATCGAAGAGACAACGGGCCATGGTTGTTGGTGCCTCTGTTAGAAATTGGGGAGATGTTAACGAGGTATGGATGTCTGAGGGAAGACCTCTGTTATCCAAGCAAGTATAGGATTGATCGAATTGATTCAGGGTCCCAAAACGTCGTAGTGTTCCATGGATGGGCCGAGATGATGGACCATATCATTCTCTTCTATCTGACTTCGGACCATCTAGATCGTCCCTTCTTGGGTAAGGCTCCCTCCTCGGCATTATAAATAACGAGGAGGGGTAATCTTCCTCTTTCCCATCTTTCCAATGCCTTGGAAGATTTTGCTGACTTGTTTTCCTTGGTTTTATGCAGATATGATGGAAAGAGGAAGTGGAGCCTCGACGTCGGCCAATATCGTAGACGCCTTTATTGAGGGGGAAACTGAGGGCCGAGGGAGATCTGGCCGAGGAGCCGACCGAGGTAGATCTGGCCAAGGTAGGGCTTATACTCCTAGGCCAAGACAAGTTAAGGCCGGTGAGCCAATGTTGGAGGAGTTGTATTCTAAGTATAGGATATCGAGGGAGGAGTATAAACTGAGCTATTTCCCCCATACTACCTTTGAAACTGAGGAAGAGGAGCACCAATTTTACTATAGCCTTAATCACGTCCATTTTTACTTCAAACAGTTCCAGCAAGGACTTCGACATCCCTTAGACCCCTTCGTAAATGAATTTATAGGAGACATGCATGCCATCCCGGCCATGCTAGGATCCAACGCTGTTAGGTTCCTCATAGGTTTCATCATCTTATGCCGTAGTTTAGGGTTTGAGCCTACCCAATCTGCCTTCCACCACTTCTTCTCAGTATGGTATATCAAGGATTTTAAGCTCATAGTGATAAGGAGTGACTCCAAGAAGCAAAAAATCATCCTTCCCATGTCCAGTAAGGTGTCTGACTGGGACAATCATGTTATAAGAATGGAGAGCCAACAAGGCTGGAAGTTTGCTGCTCCCTCGCATCTTCCTGCGTCACCCAAGGAGGTACTAAGGGCTGAATGGACCGAGGCGTTGATAGCCCGGCTAACTGAGTTTGCCGAGGTAGGCCTTCTAGATTGGTCGGCACTGGAGACGGATGACCGATATTACTGGATAATGACTTCCTTAAATGACCTTTGTGTTTTAGAACCGGAAACTTCGACTGTTTCGAACCTATGGACTCCTTCACTTGCTTCAACCCAATTATGTTGCACCCCAGAAGGGCAGAGAAGTGACAACCATGTTTCTTGGCACTCCAAGCAAATAGAAATTAGTAATGCCAAACTTTATTTCGAGGGAGGGTGCCTGCTTGTCGTCTTCTCCTGTAAAGGCTTCACGGAATACATATGCCGACGAGGCTGAAGATCGAAAAGGCACCTCTGTTTGGACTCATCTCCCCAATTATTCAAGGGACCCAATAAAGCAGAGCAATGAGGCAATTCAGACCCCAATGGACTCAAGAAAATCTGACATAGTGTCGAGTTGCAGAATATTCGGTTTTGACTTAAAAATCCCTGCATAAGGTGAGTTTACTCCTGAGAAGCCAATGTTAAAACGAATAAATGTTGTTCCGGAAGGACACATGGCGAGTCCACAATCAGCTGGGATTTACGATCAAAAGTCTGACTTGTCAAAGGATTGCAAAGAACAACAGGATTCACAGTTGCAAATATCACCAAAGGAAGTTCAAAGCAAGCAGAGTTGTTCAACCAGAAGTCGTACTAAGGTATACTCCCTCCGCCCCGTATAAGAATGTACTCTTGCCATTTTGGGCGCCCCACATAAGAATGCACTTTCCTAAAATGGCAAAGAATCTTTACTATTCCTACCACTCATTCCCTCTCCTACTTTACTTTTACACTCACAACACCAATCAACTTACTATTTCCTACCCCACTTTCTCTCTCCTACTTCACTTTTCATACTCGCAACACTTACACCACTTGCATTTTTCCTTAATTACCGTGCAAAATGGAATAGTGCGTTTTTATGCGGGACGGAGGGAGTAGTACATAAATAATAGCAATATCCTTCTTAGTAAATGTGCTTTCTGCTAATGTAATATCCCTCTATTCCGGTCAAAGAGCTCATGCTTGAAAATCAAACATTTTAAGGATTAAATCACTTCATGAACTTGGGTTTTCTTACATCTTTAAGCCAATCAAACTAGGTTGATATTTTGAGAAAAAAACATAATAAAAAAATCTTTGAGCATAACAAAAATTAAAAATCTTTAACCCTTGTGATGTATTTCCCTTTTTGGTGGTTGAGGTTTTCATGCCCCACCTAGGTTGCACGGATACGGATATGCACGCGGATACGGGACACGGGGATACGGCATTTTTGAAAAATATAGGATACGGGTACGGGGGGTTAATATGTAAATATTAAAAGTATAAGGACCAACATGTAAATTTAAAAAAATATAAGGACCAAAATATAAGCACAAACAGTAAAAAGTACTCACATTTTGTCTTATTTAATAAACAATTCAAAAAAAAAAAAAAAGAGAGGCTAAATCAGAGTCACCCACGTGACTCTTCACAGTACATTACAGTGATTACACAAACAGTACATTACACAAATAACACAAATAGGTATAGAAAACAATTTTGAAAGTTAAAGTAAATGACTTTCTTTGAAAATTAACAGAGAAAAAGAAAAAATGAAATCGCAGCTTACCTCAGGCTAGGCGACTCACGAGTCGAATCGACGAAGGCAATCGCTCGGAGGTCGGAGCAAATCGATTCGCCGGAGGACGGCTAGGGTTCGCTACTTCGCTTTGAGTCTTCCGGCGATGGAAAGTAGCAAATAAATAGTGAAGATGTCAATCGAATCGTCGTCGAATGGAGTTTTTGAATCGTCCAAGGTAACGTTTCGATTTCCAATTTTGGGTAAACGTGTTCGGATTCGGGTTTGCGTATCCGGGTTTTTGGACACCCGTACCCGTTTCCCGTATCCAAAGTTTGTCAAAATTCAAATTCGGCCCCTGTACGTATTTGAGACCGTATCTGGTGTATTTTAGGCATATCCGTATCCGATATGTATCGGATACGCAATACGTGGTCCGGGTGACGTATCCGTGCATCATAGGTCCCCACCATGTTTGCAATTTCTTTATTTCAATATTAATAAAGTACAGGGAGGTACCGTGTCCTCTCGTCCGCCCCCCCCCCCCCATAAAAAAAAAAGAGGAAAGTTCAATTGAGTGAAATGTTTAAATATGCTCTCGAGGGGCATATGTACGTAATGGCTTGTCACTGTGGCTCCACGACACACAAGATATAACCTGTCTACGGTGTTACCTTCTCAACTCGGACCCAGCGGGGACCTAGAGGAAAGCCAGAGAAAACAATAACGGAAAAGGAGACCATTTAAGGTAAGAAATTAACCAAAATGTTCCTTCTTAGAATTAAAAAAAAAAAAGAGATTCTTATACTACCTCCCAAATGATAGCAGTGCAACAACAGAACCTGATTATGCAAAAAATTAAGTGGCTTGATTATGCAAAAAATTCCTATAATTACTTTGTTCCCAAACATAATATCAGATCAGCCATTTTGCGAGTGTGTGTTGTATGGATGATTCCGTGCACGTCGGTGAATTTAACCAAAGAGGTGTATAGTTCAAAGTTCTCCCTTTAGTAAGCTATAGAATTGAAATGTCAAGATGTTCCAATCTTTCAGGCCATTTCAAACCTTGCTTATCCCATAACAAATACATTCATGGACCACGAAATAGCCTTTTCAAGCATAAATCAGTTATGAAACTTCTATGTAGACAGGCCATAAATGCAAACTATAATTGAAGGCAACTATATTATAAACTGAAATAACTAAATTTTCTACAATGGGGATAACTAATAATAACATTCATAAATACAAACACATAATAAACATCAAGAATCAAAAATCAAAAATCACAAAACGAAGATTTAATAAAAGTTTGAAAATTGGAGAAGAATTCGAAACTAAGAACTCAATGAATTAGAAAGAAGAAATTCCTCTTTTAAAAGAAGGCAATGAATTAACGATTTACAAATAGAAAAAATCCCTCTTTTAGAGAGGAGTGCTGGCTTAGAGAAAGGAGATGGGGAGGTGAAACGGAGGAGGGGAGAGAGGCTATTGTTGTTACCGAAAAAGATGGAATCCGCCGGAGTTGGAGGAGGTGAGCCGCGAAAGTGAACATCTAGGGTTTCAAAATATCAGTACCTTAGACAGAGAAGGTCGGAGGTAGGGAGGGAGGGAGAGCGAAGAAGATCGATGGATCTCCCAAGTCTTGGCCGAAAAATATGGCCGGGAATGATGAAGCCGAAGGTGGGATGGTGAGATGGTCCGCTGCCGTAGAATGTAGAAAGAGTTTTAGAGTGAGAGAAATTGGGGAATGGGAAAATATCGATGGATGTATATGAATGAAGGGTATTATGGGGTTAATGCACATTAAATTAAAGGGGTGTACTCAGTAATTTGTATTAAGGAGAGAATGAATCTGGCCTCTATTTTGTCCAAGTGCTAGTTTGAGCGGGAAATAGGGGGTGTGCTGAAGTGCTTTGCACTTCAGCTTTTATTTAGTTATAGATGTAAAATTAATAAATTCGGATAAAATCTTCTCGGGCAAAATTGACATATTCATGCATAAATGTTTTAGGCATGACTCGTGAAATAATATTTACAGATAGCTACTCTAGCTACTATCTTTATCATATACAACATGACGTATATAATATATCCAAGCAGATCAACATTAACACATTTGCAGGGTTGATGATGAGGCGGTGCATATTCTGTATGTTTGATGCAGCAAAAGAAACGTGGACATAATCACATCCTGCAAAGAAGCTATAAAGAGGTCCACAAGGACTTACTAAGCATATATTCCATCAATGAAACAAATCGTTGAGCTTAATAAACAAATATTCCCTACGTCCTAAAATGATCTTCCTACTTCTTTCGATGTTAATGCGAAGGTACTTTGAGTAATAATTCTAGGTTGATTTAATTATCCGAATGAACATCTAAAAAGTGTTATTGATAGTAATTATAATGGGCATCAATAACAAGTTTTTAAATTGGGAGAATGCCCCATAAGTTATAAAAAAGTTTCATAATGCCCCATAAGTTTCTTTTCATATTGTATTATCATGATGTATTATTCTGTAATAATACTGCATACTCATATAATACAGCATTGATGTTGACAATTGGCGCCGACAACCGGCGACCGGTTGAGGATGTTGTATCATAATTTTTAAATACCGCATATTTAATGCAGTATAATATAATAATGCATAAGAACTTATGGGTCATTTAAATTAATGAGAAACTTGAGGGGAAGTGATTTATCCCAAAAGGAACTTATCGGTAAAATCCCTTAAAATTTCATTAGGATAATTAAATCAACTTGTAATTATTGCTCAAAGTACCTTCGTGTTAAAGACAAAAAAAGTAGGAATACCATTTCGGGATGGAGGGAGTATAGATTGTAAAGAGCATTTTCAGAATGAAGGACAAATAGTCTATGAGAAGCATCTAGAGATCCCATTACGTAATAGACTCTGCAGACAAAACGAAGCTTCGTACCTTGTAGTTTTTCCATGGAGCACACCACACAGGACATGGCCACCTACTTGGTATTCTCTCCATAAGAGCTGAAGTTGAGAGATTTCTGAAGACAAGACAGCAGATTGTGCTAAGACGGAAACAATCACATCTAACATGGATGGTGAATGCATCATAATATAGTTTGTAATATAAGTGGCGTTTCTTTGGAAATTCTACCTCACTGAATGATAAAAGGAAGTGGTTCGACACAGTTTACATAACAACTGTTTAACAAATCAGAATAAAATATGCTTCAGACTCATATTTAATTCTAAGCTCAATTTATTTATGATTATAATGAAATCAGATTCATTGACAATGAAACAATGAAAAAAGATTAGATGCCTTGATGGACAGTTTATCCATCCTAAGAAGCAACACCACAACGTTTTCTGATGTACGTATGAATCATGCAGCAAACACCAGAATGCAACAACAACAACTAAGCCTTGGTTCCAAAATGATTTGGGGTTGGCTAACATGAATCGATGTATGGTCACTTCAATAAAGCAGTGAGAAAGAAATGAAAAAGTGGAGAGGTGGTAAAATATAAAAATGTAAAAAATAAAAATTGTGAAAGCTAAGAAGACATTTAAAAGAACACACAAGTGTTATTACTTGCCAAAAAAAGTTTATGAACGAGCAATTCAAACCAATAAAGGATTATTGAAGTGTTGCACCACGTAAAACAAAACCGCGGGGAAAACTAAACCAAGTACACGCAAAAAGTGCAGAGAAGAGGAAGTTCCCAAAACCTTTCAAATGAACCATGAGCAGGAATAGCTGCACTGCTTCTGCCAGCTGAACTAGAATCAACATAGTAAAAAATATAAAGCATAGTTAAAAAATGTGCTTGCAGGTAAGCAGAAACGGAATGCAGGCATGAAAATCAAAATGGAATGAAAAATTATATAAGTGCCATCTGTCCATGAGCAGTCAGGAGTCATAAACAAGTTGACATTCTTAAAGGTCAATACACTACTACATTTAAAGTCTAATGCAACGCCTAAATTTGTTGCCATAGAGACCAATCCTTGTTGTATTAGCTCTAATGCAACGTTAGAGGACTGTCGCATTCTGTCCCGTTGCATCAGGTCTAATGCAACGAAGAACTAATCTAATGCAACGACATTTTCTTTGTGTTGCATTAGAGTGACATTCATATCCATTTAGCTCACCATGTACCTACAAGTTAAAACATAGAGGATTAGAACTACAAAAGAAAGCAACTGGTAGGTGTCAACTCATATGATACGCAGCTACCCACTTCTACATTTTTGCCACTACATGGTAGGTGTTGTGAGCTTGAGGGTTCTAAAACAAATGTCATAAAGAATTCTTAGTCCACTTTAGACAACCTTTGAAACTGCTTTCTGTCGAAGTTTTTCTAGCTCAGGCTGAACATCTTTCAACACATTTGAAGTTTTAACCATGGAATCTACTTCGACAAACTTCAGCTTCTTACTCAAAATCCCAAGAGTTCTCATGTACTCATCATTGACCTACAAAAATGCAATTTCATCAAGGTTAGCAGCCTGGAGCATCAGTTGCAACAGTAAGCAAAAGTATCAAGTAATAGAGGGTAAACTGTCCACCTCTCTTAAAGAGACAGATATATCAAACTTCAAGAGTTAAATTGCACATAAATATGTAAGAATAAAATACTCGGTACCAAAGATGAACACAGGCATACCTCTCCATCAACTATTATGTCTATCATCCTTGGTGGAACAATTATATCTTCAACAAATTTTGCCAACTTTGATTCTGCCACCTGATAACAAATGCCACCTGTTATAAGTTACTGCATATAAATATGGAAAATAATACGCAAGACCATCCAACAAAACAGAAAATTGACAAGCTACTTTATCAAAGATCTACGGAATCACCACATTTGAAAGAACATCCAACGTGGACAGATATTGAGAAACTATTGTACTAAAGATGTCAAGAATTTTTTCGCCAAGGGAAGAAACACTTGATATGAAACAATGCAATTTATGTGAAAACCATGATTCCAACAACTCAACCCCCCCCCACCCAACAGCCCCATCACCACTACCGTCAAGTGCCAAGCACAGACCCTGTTGTTTCCAATATATCTGGTACGTATACTTACGATTTGCAATTATATTGAAGAACTTACAGCTAGGTGTTGTGAGCTTGAGGGTTCTAAAACAAATGTCATAAAGAGCCTCATTATCAAGAACCATACACTCATCTACATTTTCAACCCGTTGGTGAACAGACAAGGTTGATTTATAAGGCTCAACAACTGTATCAGACACCTTTGGTGAAGGGAACACAGAGAAAGTCAACATCATTCGATCAGGGTATTCCTCCCTGATCTTAGAGATCAGAAGGGTTCCCCCATCCCAGATCCTGTTCCTCCTCCGAGAGAGTGGCAAACCTGAAATCCTGCAAAAGAACAACAAAAAAATTGTCAACACAGCCGATATATTCACATATAGATTGCATATAACATTCAAAATCAAATGAAAAGAACGTATTCATGAAAAATTGTCAAACGGAACAACCATATGCATACAAGGTGTTTGCATAAGTGCCTATCAAAGATAGACTGTGTGTGTATCTGACCGATATATCCACAATCAGATTTCATGTAGACATTCAAAATCAAGTGAACAGAAGGTTTTCATGAAATTGACAAATAGAAAAACCTTGTGCATGTAAGGTGTTTGCATAAATGCCTAACAAATATAGATTGTGTGCGTGCATATCTTGTGTGACATAGAACGAGGAAATTTTCAGATTGAGAGAGAAACAAACCTTGAAGAGAATCACAATTCTCAGCCTCCTTCCTAACGACGTCAAGAACCGAATTAAAAGGCACAAAAACAAGCACAAATGTATTTGTAACCCATAGGAATTAAAGAACTTTTGCTAATATCCAACCACAACATCAGATCACAAATCAAGTGACCAAGCCAATTTCAATTTCCAGCTATAATTAACCACAGGAGCAAATTCAAATAAAGAAATTAGAAACCAGGCCAGAGAATTACCATTTTGATCCACGCAAATCAAACAGCTACAGATTCAAAATCAATAACTTCACACCTGGAAAATAAAACCAATAATAATCCAATTAGAACATGAATCAAGGAGAACGGATATAGATCTTGACATGAAGCTTCGGTAAAATTGTAACGGATCTGAACAGGTAGAACTGAAGATGGAAGATTTGGGAAGAAACAACCCAGATTTGGTAGGAGGGGCGAGATTAGCAATGCCAGTGTGACTATTGTGTGTTTGTGTGAGTGAGAGTGAGAGAGAGAGAGAGAGAGAGAGAGAGGTGTAACCTAAGTAAACAGAGAGAAAAAGGGCATTGAAGAATGACAACTAACCAGAGAAGGAAGAAGGTCGAAAATGCATAAATAATCACACGGTGATAAAACGAATTAATCTATGGAAGAATGAAGACAGAGGATGGGAGCAGGAGTGTACCGGAAGGAGAGAGAGAAACGAGCGGGGGAGAGGGTGAGAAAGGGGTGCCGCACAGTGGAGAGAGACACGAGCCCTAATTTTATCTCTTCAAAAATCCTAAATTTTCTTATATACTGTTAGGACCTAACTTTGATCAATGTCTTAGTTAGTTGGTTTTGATAAAGGAATATATATATAGAACAGAGTTTATATCAAAAGAGGAAGACTGTCAGTCATGATCCTTTCTCTGACAGCTAAGTCCATGACTGACCAAATCAAACTTCATATTCATTCCTCATTATATATGACTGCTATGAGTTTGATGGTTATGATTCTATTGTTAGGACCTAACTTTGATCAATGTCTTAGTTAGTTGGTTTTGATAAAGGAATATATATATAGAACAGGGTTTATATCAAAAGTGGAAGACTGTCAGTCATGATCCTTTCTCTGACAGCTAAGTCCATGACTGACCAAATCAAACTTCATATTCATTCCTCATTATATATGACTGCTATGAGTTTGATGGTTATGATTCTGTTGTATACAATGATTACAATCAATCAAAAACATGAATCATATTCACTCTCTTAGCCATCAAGATCATCAAAGTGCATCTCAGTCCTTATTAGAGAACATCTCTGATAGCTAAGCCCTGTATGATCTGACAGCCATGACTTCATCCCTCTGATAGCCATCACTTTGTCTCAATCTTTGTTACCACAATCTGAACCAAAGTGGAACCTGGATCCTCACAGCTGTCAAGTTCACCAATGAAGACCACTGAAGACCTTCTGGAAGCTCTCAGTTCAAGCCACAGCTCAAGCCAGCTCATGAATACCTGCAAGTGGACAAGTGGGGCAAAGACCAGTCAAGGCTCATTAATGTAGCTACAACAGTCATATTCCAACGGCTACATTGAAGGGTATAAATAGAGGAATTCATCCTCTACACAAAACACTGAAAAAATACTCTTTTTCACAGTCAAAAACCTCTCCCTTACACCCACACACACCTTCTGCAATCCACACACACACTCATCAATCCCTACCCTTTTAAACCCTGTTCCAAACCAAAACCCTCACCCCAAAACCTCTGCCTCATCAACAAAACATCCCTTAGTGTGTTAATTCACAAATTCCAAAATCCTAAGACTGTACTTTAGGTGTAGAATTAGTATTGTAATCACTCAAGACTGTACTTTGAGTGTGTTATTTATTTTGTAAAATCTTGAGACTGTACTTCAAGTTGTAAAAACACTTAAGACTGTACTTTAAGTGTATCCCTAGTTAACTGTACTAATTAGGAAGAGGAAGTTCAAGGAACTTGCCTAAATCAATCATTTGTAATTTTTGTTGATTAAAGATTATAATAAAATTGATCTCACTTGTCAAGATTGACAGTGGGGGTGGATGTAGGAGGAGTGAACTCTGAACCACTTTAAAGTCTCTGTGTTATTACATTTTTGCAATCACATTCACACACTTACATTATTTCTTTGTGTTTCTTGTCCTATCATTATTTCAAGTCTCTCTTATTCCGCTGCACAATTCAACTATCATCTGACAGCTAAGCCAAACCATTGTTGTCTGATCATCTGCATATCAACAAAGGGCCTTTCAATTGGTATCAGAGCTTGTCTTCACATTCAAAAGTCTAACAACTTGTGAAGGATCCTCTTCAAACCCACCATGCCTCAACCAAGAAGAAATAATGAGAAAGACATCCCACACATTGATGACTGTGGATCTTTTGAGATCTATGCTTCAAAAATAAAAACATACCTTGATGCAAACAGTATATGGAATTGGTATGTTCTAGAGAATGAAGTGTCCTACCCAACTCAAATCTGTACTGAAGGAGGACCTAGTAAGATCAAATCCCCAGAAACATGGTCTGAAGCTGAAAAGCAATTGATAAGTGCAAACCTGAAAGTCAAGAACATTCTTCAAAAGAGTGTAAATGACTCACTAGCTCAAGAAATTGCTAAGGAACCAAATGCCAGAACAGCATGGGCTCTTATTCAAACTAAGTTCACTAAACACTCTAGTGTTAGGACACAAAACTTGTATAACTTGCTTAGGCAATTAGACAACTTCAAGTTCTACCCTGGAGAAAAGGTGAGTCTTTGCTCGGCCCAAGGTTTGAGAACCTTGTTAGATCAATTGCTGACCATGGAAAAACCTTTGAACAACAAGATCTCTGCCTCAAGATATACTCAAACCTTCCTCAAGAATATGAAAAGGTAGCATTACCTATTAGAGAAGGATCTGAATGGAGCACCATGACAGTTGAACAGTATTTTGGAAAGCTTGAAGCCTATGAATTGGAAGGTATGATAAAAATTCAATCAGTCCCCTCCATTTCACAAACCTTTGCTTTAACTGCTCAAGAAACTGTCCACAAGCCAATCACTCACCAAGACATTGAGACCATTGTCAACAATGCCCTTCAAAAGATAAACATCAGCTCCAAACACGTCCAAACAGATCTCCCAAGAAGACATTCCAAGTCTCATTTCCATGGCTGTCAGAAATGCCATGAAATTTCAAAAGAAATCTTTTGACAAAAAATTCAATCCCTCCACATCTAATGTTCAACTAGACAGCTACAAGAAGACAATTGATTGCTTCAACTGTGGAAAGCAAGGACATTACTCATCTGATTGCCCTGAACCAAGGAAACCTAGGGACAATCAGACAGCTAAGAAGATGACCTACTCAAAAGAGATCATTCACAGTTCCAAGTGCAACTGCTTCAATTGCTCCAAAAACAAACATGACAAGAACAAAGAGCAAGTCATGATAGCTGACTCATCAAAATTCAGTGATGAAGAGTATGTGTCAAGTGATGATTCTGAAATTGAAGGAGAAGAAGCCATGATATGTCTTATAGCTGAAGATGAGGAAGAATCTGACAATGAGGAAGAGATGGAAGCACTTGCTGCTGCTGATGAACTAAAAGAGGTACATGATTTTGACTCTCTAAATATTGATGGTTTTAAACAATTAGTTTGCACTCTTTTAATTCAAACCAAAAAAACAAAAAACTAGCTTTGCTTCACTGGTCAATGAGAATCTTTCCCAATCCTCAACCATTGACACCCTCACAAAAACCATTTCTGAGCTTGAGAAAGCATGCCAAGGGCTAAGAGATCAATGCATCATGCTTGAAAAACAAAACATGGATCTGACAGCTGAGACATCAAGTAATCATGAAAACTGTCAAAAACTCAATAATCTTGAAAAAGAAAATGATGCTCTTAAAAAGAAAATAGATTCATGGAACATGTCAAGCAAAGCATTATCACTTTTTACTTATACCCAAAGGCGTCCCAGTGACAAAACAGGGATTGGTGCTGATGATCCTACACAAAAGGTGTACATTCCTCCCACTGGTGAAAGGGCCATTGAAAAAATGGTTCTAGAAAACCTTAGCTCTGGCAGCTATCAAACTCAAACCTACCCTGTTCAAACCAAAGGAAAATCAAAAGAAATCTTGGGTGGTCCCAGTCAGTCAAAGGAAGGACCAAGTAAAAGCCAAGGAAGCAAGTATATTTGGGTTCAAAAAGGAACCAATATACAGGAAGAAGTCAAGCTGCAAGATTGTGCTAGTCAGTCAAGTCCTATCAGACAGCCAAGGGTTGACAGACAGCCAAGGCATGACAGACAGCCAAGGCCTGATAGACAACCAAAATCTTCCAAACAACAAAGAACCCCAAGGCAACAAAGATTCTATAACAAACATAGATACACCAAACAACAAAAACCTCAATGGCAATACTCAAATGGTAGAAGCCATGCAAGTCAAAATGACTCTCCCAGATCATCCACTTCAAATAGCCTTCAGTTTCAACCCCAATACAACAATCCAAACCACTTCTTCAATCCATCCCAATCCACTGTCCTTACACCTTACATGACGCAAATCATGTCATATTATCATACCCTAAACCAGTTCTTTAACAAGGGACCAATGAACAAAGCTAGGGTTCCAAAGAAAAACTAATCCTTTGGACCCAAAAGAATAAAAAGGGGTACCATAAAATTTACTTTCTGTTTTGCAGGTACCTAGAAAAGGACTTTGGTATTTAGATAGTGGTTGTAGTAGACATATGACCTTCAATAAAGACTGGTTGCAACAATATTCCCCTAAAAATGGTCCAAATGTAACCTTTGGTGACAATTCCCAAGCTAAGGTCAAAGGATCAGGAAATCTCATTACAAAAGATATCATTTTTACAAATGTGTCTTATGTAGAGGGTCTCAAACACAATTTGATCAGCATTAGTCAAATCTGTGATAAGGGATATCATGTTATTTGCACTAAGGATAAATGCACTGTTAAGGATAAAAACAATAAAGTCATCCTAACTGGATCAAGAAAAGGAAATCTCTACTGCTTAAACCTAGAGATTGTGGAATCCTCAAATGCTCACTGCCTTCTGTCTTTCAATCAATCTGATATGTCATGGCTATGGCACAAAAGATTGGCTCACCTCAATCACAAAACCATTTCCAAGCTTGCAAATTCCAATCTAGTCAGAGGTCTACCAAAGATCCCATTCAAAAAGGATAAACTTTGCAAAGCATGCCAATGTGGAAAGCAAAAGAAATCTTCATTCAAACCCAAGACCAAGTTGGATACCTCAAGACCTATTGAACTGCTTCATATGGATCTTTTTGGACCCATAAGAACTAGATCTTTAGGAGGAAAAAGATACTCCCTAGTTGTTGTTGATGATTTCACAAGATTCACTTGGATCATTCTTCTTGAATCCAAAAGTGACACCCTTAGTCACGATAAAGGCTGTTCAATAAAATTCAAAATCAAAAAGGGGCATCCATCATCAAGATCAGATCGACCGTAGGAAGGAATTTGAGAACACGGGAGTAGAAGAATATTGTGATTCCAAAGGCATTGATCACAATTTTTCAGCCCCAAGAACTCCCCAACAAAATGGTGTTGCTGAAAGGAAGAACAGGACAATTTGTGAAGCAGCAAGAACAATGCTGTCAGAACACAATCTCCCAAAGTATTTTTGGGGTGAAGCTGTCACTACTGCTGTATATGTTCAAAACAAAACACTAATTAACAAATTCCACAAGAAGACTCCATATGAATTGTGGAATAACAAACTCCCCACCATTTCCTACTTTCACAGCTTTGGGAGTAGATGCTTCATTCACAACAATGGCAAGAACAATTTGGACAAATTTGACTCCAAAAGTGATGAAGGAATATTTCTTGGATACTCTAACACAAGCAAAGCCTATAGAGTTTACAACAAAAGAAGACTTGTTTTGGAAGAATCAATTCGTGTTGACTTTGATGAAAACAATGATCAAAGTATAACTGAGTTGTGTGATTTTGATGAAGGTTTGGGAAATCTAGATAATCTTCCTGAAGCATCTCCCATCCTTGATTCAACTGTTCTCAATCATGAGCAAGATTCATCAAATCTTCCATACATGGTTCCAAGAAACTCATCTGACAGCCATCTTGTGCCAGACAGCCATGAACCATCTCACTCTCATCAACAATCAATCCAGCCAATCAAGTCAACAACAATCTCTCCCACTTTTAATCCAATTGATGAGGAAGAAAATATTCAAAGAAATGGTCATTCCTTGACTGACCCTCCTCAAAATTTTCCCTTAGCTGACAGCCAACCCTTAGCTGACAGCCATCCCAATTCCTCATATAATCCATCTTCTAGCCACCTTCCATCTCCATCCAATAATCCTCTTTCTCCTCCTAAAAACAATGATGAAACTACCATTACCCACATCATTCCACCAAATAAAGATCTTTACATCAGCCTTCAAATTGATAAAACCCCAGTTCCAGACAACATCCCTTTTCTCATGAGTGCATTCATATCCCAAGTGGAACCAAAGAAAATAAATGAAGCACTTCAAGACGCTGACTGGATTGAAGCCATGGAAGAAGAACTAGAGCAGTTTGAAAGAAACAAAGTGTGGCAACTTGTTCCTAAACCAAGAAACCAAACTGTCATTGGAACAAGATGGGTCTTCAGAAATAAGATGAATGAAGAAGGTGTTGTGATAAGAAACAAAGCTAGGTTGGTTGCCCAAGGATACAGACAAGAAGAAGGTATTGACTATGATGAGACTTTTGCACCTGTTGCAAGACTTGAAGCTATTAGGTTATTCCTTGCCTATGCTTCATTCAAAAAGATGAAAGTATTCCAAATGGATGTCAAAAGTGCCTTTCTAAATGGAGTATTAAATGAAAAGGTGTTTGTATCTCAACCCCCTGGTTTTGAGCACCCAAAGTTCCCTGATCATGTGTACAAATTGGACAAAGCATTGTATGGGCTTAAACAAGCACCAAGAGCTTGGTATGATACTCTATCTAGATATCTCCTTGGCAAAGGATTTACCAAGGGTCATATTGATAACACTTTGTTTATCAAGAAATATGGAAATGATCAGTTGCTAATCCAAGTCTATGTTGATGACATCATTTTTGGTTCATCAAATGAAGAATTATGCACTGAATTTGGAGATATTATGAAAGACCAGTTTGAAATGAGTATGATTGGTGAGCTTACTTTCTTCTTGGGTCTTCAAGTCAAGCAAATGAAGGAAGGAATCTTCATTAACCAAGCTAAATACACAAGGGATATGATCAAGAAGTTTGACATGCAAACTGCTTCCCCTGCCAAAACACCCTTGTCAACCACCACCAAACTCCATGCTGATCTAGATGGTCAAAGTGTTAATCCAACACTTTACAGAAGCTACATTGGATCTCTTCTCTATGTAACAGCTTCAAGACCTGACATTATGTTTAGTGTATGTCTTTGTGCTAGATTTCAAGCTAATCCCAAGGAATCTCATCTCTCTGTTTGTCAAGAGAATTCTAAGATATCTCAAAGGAACCCCGATTTTGGCTTGTGGTATCCCACTGAATCCCCATTCTCTCTAATTGGATTCATTTTGATTCGACTATCTTTGGATGTAATCTAGATAGAAAATCCACAAGTGGTGGATGCCGGTTTATTGGCTCAAGAATCATTTCATGGTCAAGCAAAAGCAAACCTCGGTAGCCACCTCAACGGCGAGGTGAGTACATTGCCGCAGCTTGTGTTGTTCACAAATTCTCTATCTTAAAAGTCAACTTCAAGACTTTGGAATTGAATTATCCAACATTCCCATCTTCTGTGACAACTCAAGTACTATTGCCATGACAGAAAACCCTGTCCAACATTCAAAAACAAAGCATATTGAGGTAAGACACCATTTCATCAGGGATCATGTTGAAAAAGGAAATATCAACCTTGCAAAAGTTTGCACTGATGATAATGTCTCTGATATTCTCACAAAAGCCATGGATGAAAAGAGATTTGAGACATTAAGAGCCATGCTTGGTATGATAAATTTGCCAAAATAAAAAGTTGTTCTTCATAAATAAAAAAAAAAGGATTACATACTGGGTAATGCTGTCACAATGTTGCCTGACAGCTATTCCCTCATAAACATTCCTGATAGCCATCCTCTGATAGCTATCCTTCCAAAATCCATGAAAAACAAAAACAACAACAAAAACATACAACAAAAACATACAAAAACCCTTGAAATCTCTCTCTCTCTCTCATCTTCCTTCACCCAACAAAAGCTTCCTCCAAACCATACAATCTTCAAAACCATCTCCCCTCTTCAAACCCACACCTTAGCTGTCAGACATTCTTTGGAAATGTTACAGTCTCTCCAGATCCTCCTCCAGCACTCATTCCTTCATTTCTAGCCTCCTGAGTTGATTGCAAGGTCTGTTGATACCTTTGCAACCATATTGGGTGCCTCTCCAAGAAGGGATCAATGGAAGTAACTGAATATTGAAGAGAAGGACTTGCTCTCCTTGGCCACCACTCTTCAACTGCATCATATGGCTGAAGCAAACCCTCCATGGGAGTCACAAAGCTAAAATCTCCAGAAAAAGAACCATTCCCTTCAACTGCAAAAGGTTGACCAACACTTGACTCCACTCTCTCCACAGCAGGAACTCTAGCAGGGCTAAAGCAACCAATAACCTGGTTGAATAGGTATGAGATTGTTGAAGAAGGAGAGATATGAACTCCAGCAAAGTTATCTCCTCTCCCCTCCAACAATCCAACTCCTGGAGAGAGTGAATCCCTACTCACTGGAGTATACAGCTTCTCAGGCTTACCCTTTTTCCAGACAGCTAAGCTCCTTTCCATTGCTGTCTGAGCCCTATCTTGCTTAACCAATTCCCCCAATGTATAAACCCTTTCCACCTTATTTTTTCCCTTACTAGTCTCCCCCTGATCAACCTTGATTGTCTTTCCAAAGAGCCTTAATCCCTCTCCCTCTCTACTGTCAATTTTCTCTCTGACAGCTATCTGCTTAACACCATAATCCTGATCCTCTCTCACTCTCTTGTTCTTACCTTTGTCTCTCACTCCCTCTGAACTTTCAAGAACATTGAAGGACTCTCTTTCTATCTCCATTTTATCCTCACTCAAATCATCCTCACAATTCTTCCCAAAAACCAATTTTTTTGCTGTTTGAGCCATAATTTTTGGGTTAAATTTTGAAGAAAATCTACCCATTTGTGTTTGTAAAACAATCTGAATAATTTTCCTCTAAAGTTGTCATTGTTTTATAGGCAATTTTCACCTAGCTATCTCAGACAGCCATCATCATTCAAACTAGACTTAACTGTCAGAGTTTTCTTTCAAACAGCTAGGTTAAAGCAACTTTTATGTGATTTGATCGTGTTAATTGCTCACAATTGTCACTTCCTTTGCCGTCTCTTCACCTGCAAAGCTTCTTGAAAAAGGGAATGTTCTTCTTGTGTTTTGTGGGAATTAATGTCTCAACTTGGGAAAGGGTAAAAACCACTGTTCATATGAACAGTTACTTAACTTTGAAACCCCCAATGCCCATTAAAACCCACGTTCCACTCATCATTTATCTCTCTCTCTCTTTCGCAATCACCAAAATTCCCATTTCATTAACCCTCAGTTTAAAATTCATCTCTTTCCCTCTCTAATACAACATCGTATTCCTTCAACCCTAATTCCTTTAAACCATCAATGGCAGACTCCAAAGCTATTTACCCAGATGCTCATGGTTATTTCATCAAACCTAACTTTTATGAGACTGAAGTTGGAATCCTCATCAAAGAACTTCTTGAGGTAAATGAATTAATTGATTTCATGGGAGCTAGACCTCCAATCTATGAAGAACTATGCAGAGAAATTTATTTGGTGGGCAACAGAAACAGAGAGAACAACTCAATAACTGCCACCATAGATAATGTAAAGATTACCATTACTCAAGAGATGGTCAGTAAGGTCTATGGGATCCCAAACAAAGAAGATGCAGTGAAAAATATTTGGGATAGAGGGTCAGACAGATTGAAGACAGTTTATGAGAAATTTCTTGGTATTAAAGTCCCTGACTTCAAAGGTACATTCAAGACAAAGCAATGGTGAAAAACAAAGATGATATCTTCAAGTCAACCCTGATGGATGTGGTCAACAAAGCCATTGATGGCAAGCAATCCTCATTTGATCAAATGGGATCAAATGAATGGAAGCAAATGCTGAGCTTGATGACCAAGGACACAAACTGGTGCATTGTCCTTCTACACAACTTTCAACTGGCAGTCTCAACCTCTACTCTCAAGTTCAAAAAACAAGGTGGGAAGATGAACAACTTCAGGTTTATGAGTGGAATTCTTCATGATCTAATCCCAAAGCTCAAAACTCCTCTACCCAAGAAGTGGCTCAAGACAGTGAAGCTGTCAGAAACAAGGTGTTTCAATGAAAGAACCTTTTCATTGAAACAAAAGAAAGGAATTGCTATGAAAGCTGGAGATATGAGCCTTGAAAGTTTCAAAGAAGCCCAAGAAAAGTTGCTTGAAGAAACAAGAATAAAGATTGAACACTGGAAGGAGTTGATTGCATTGGCTACAAGTAGGAGAATGAAAAGGGGAGTGAAGACCAATGTCAAGAAAACAGGGGTGTTAAAGAAGACTGTGGTATCTCCTAGCAAAAAGGGCAAGGGCAAGGATGTTCAGATAGCTGACAGTGAAACTACCCTGTCTGACAGCCATGATAAGGCTCATGAAGAAAGAGATGCCATTGACAGTCATGAGGTTGACACAATGGGTCAAGCTAATGTGGGTGATGATACCATAGACCCTCAAGAGCTTCAGACAGCCATCAACCTATCCAAAGCTGTGCACAAAGGCAAGGAAGCTCTGACAGCTATCCCCACCAGGCAGACAGCTACCAGATCCAAGGTACAATCCTCTTTATCCATTCCTTCTGAAACTTTGCCAAAGAAAAGAAAACTAGAAAAGAAAGCCCCCAAGGCCAAGAAAACCAAAATAACTACCCCTTCCATCTCTCCAAAATCCACTTCTGTCAGTCCAAGAGTGGACAAGTCATCCACACCCAGCTCAGGTCATCTGTCAGCCATTGAAGCTATCCTTAATCTCAAAGAACCATCACAGAAGCAACCTTTAAGGGGGAACATTGATGAGAATATCCCCTCTACCCAACCTCAACAGCTAGACAAAATCCTGAGAGCAATTGATGCTATTGAGTTGGATGGAAATCCTGACACTGAAAAAGCTGTTCTGTTGTTTCTTGATGATGTTCTTAGTAAGGAAGAATCATTAATGGCCCTAGATGAACTTAGGTCTAGGTTTATGAAGAAAAGGAGTGGACCTGGAGAAACATCTAGTAACCCCAAGGTGACAGCTATGGATGTAGATATCCAAACCTTCCCTTCCATTCCTGAGACTGAGGCTGTGAATGAACCTACCCCAACTGTTGAAACTGATAGGGGGAATCTTGATAATATCACTGAGGTTATTCAAAGTTTCAAGAAGGTTGGAGTTGAAATAGATCCAAATCAAGTCTCAAAGGGAGATTCAATCATAAATGCTTGCAAGGATCTTGTGTTTGATGGAACTCCTGAATGTGAGGAAGCCCTCACAGCTATTCTTGAGAAAAGGTTGGCCAAAAGAGAAGTCAGGGCAGCCTTAAACCTCCTTAAATCTCAGTTCAATTCCAATATTCTCAATCAAAGTCTTGGCCAAGCCTCTGAGTCAATCCCAACTGTTTCAACCCAAGCCTCTGCACCTTTCAAACCAATTTCTCCAATCCCTGAAAATGAACCTTTTGAAACCTCTCCTCAAAGTCCAATTCTTGCTGGACATGGTCAAGATGTATCTGACAGTGATCCCATTCTTGACAGTCCTGACAGCCATCCAAGCCATACTATTCCTCCTACTCAAGCATATCTTCCCAAGAAAGAACCTTGGATCCTCAGCTGTGGCATTGACTTCTCTATGTCCTCCATCAAGGCAGCAAGAACAAGGTTGGCCCATGTAACTCATTTCCCTGAAATTGCAAACCCATTTACCTATCCAAAATTTTGGGAACTATCAAGAAATGGTTTGATCATGGTAGCAAGAAACCTTGCAGGGTTAGTCTTCTTTGCCTATGAAAAATGGCAAGTGTCAAGAACCTCATCAACCTCCAACTTTGTTCACCAAATCCCATCATTCCCAAAGTTCATCACTCCCAATACTCTTCTTGATTGGGAAGTTCTCTTCAGCCAACTGATCTCTCCTTCACTCAATTCATGCCTATATATGCCAAAGGGTCTAGTCTTCACCCTGTGCATTGACCTTGCAAAATCATTTTTCCTTTCTCTGTTTGAACAAAAGTATGCCCTCATGCTTTTGATAAGCAAAATGGTCAACATCTTTCCCCCAACCCTTAATCCAGGAATTGAGCCCTACCTTTCTCCCTTCTTCACTGTTGATCCCATGAACTTCACCTCTCCCAATGAAAACTCTCACTTCATGAACTTGGTCTCTATTCCTGAGATCAAAGAATTCAGAGAGTCCATAGCTGACAGTCAAAACAGAACCAAAACTGTTATTGATCTTTCCTCAGACTCTGACAGTGATGATGATGATGCTCCTTCAAGTCCAGATCAAGGCTCTCCAATAATAATTCCATCTCCTACATTTACCAACCCTCCTCAGCAATCCACTCATTCCTTTCCTGAAGCTCAAGTGTCAGTTCAATCACAACCAGATCAATCCATTGAGCCCATGAAAAATAAGAGAACAAGGAACAAGAAGAAGCATTTGTGGGGCACAATGAGAATCAGAAATGATCAGATGCCCCTCACAAGAGCTCAACTAAAGTCAAAAGAAGATAAGTTCTTCAAGTATGATGAGAGGATGTCATGGGAATGGAACAATGAGTTCTACTACAGAGGAGTGGAGCCAGATATGAGAAGAGAACTAGAGGAAGAAAGAAATCTGATTATTTCAGCCAGGCAAGAAAGAGAGGAGTTCTATGATCAATCGGCGATGATCAAGTGTAGTTTTATGGAACATTTTTTTTGGTTTGTTAAAACAATTTGTTTTGATTGGCTTAAGTTTTTATGACTGTAATCTGTGAATCTTTTCTTGAGATTAAATTCATGTATTTCAATCTCATTCTGGTTATTTGTGCTCGCTATGAATCCTGGTATTATTTCATCTATTATTATTTCTCTTATCAAATGTGAAAACATGTTCTAAAATAGATCTTCCTTTACCAAAAAGGGGGAAATACAATTGAAAGGCCCTTTGTTGATATGCAGATGATCAGACAGCAATGGTTTGGCTTAGCTGTCAGATGATAGTTGAATTGTGCAGCGGAATAAGAGAGACTTGAAATAATGATAGGACAAGAAACACAAAGAAATAATGTAAGTGTGTGAATGTGATTGCAAAAATGTAATAACACGCAGAATTTAAAGTGGTTCGTAGTTCACTCCTCCTACATCCACCCCCACTGTCAATCTTGACAAGTGAGATCAATTTTATTATAATCTTTAATCAACAAAAATTACAAATGATTGATTTAGGCAAGTTCCTTGAACTTCCTCTTCCTAATTAGTACAGTCAACTAGGGATACACTTAAAGTACAGTCTTAAGTGTTTTTACAACTTGAAGTACAGTCTCAAGATTTTACAAAACAAATAACACACTCAAAGTACAGTCTTGAGTGATTACAATACTAATTCTACACCTAAAGTACAGTCTTAGGATTTTGGAATTTGTGAATTAACACACTAGGGGGTGTTTTGTTGATGAGGCAGAGGTTTTGGGGTGAGGGTTTTGGTTTGGAACAGGGTTTAAAAGGGTAGGGATTGGTGAGTGTGTGTGTGGATTACAGAAGGTGTGTGTGGGTGTAAGGGAGAGGTTTTTGACTGTGAAAAAGAGTATTTTTTCAGTGTTTTGTGCAGAGGCTGAACTCTTCTATTTATAGCCTTCAATGTAGCCGTTGGAATATGACTGTTGTAGCTACATTAATGAGCCTTGACTGGTCTTTGCCCCACTTGTCCACTTGCAGGTATTCATGAGCTGGCTTGAGCTGTGGCTTGAACTGAGAGCTTCCAGAAGGTCTTCAGTGGTCTTCATTGGTGAACTTGACAGCTGTGAGGATCCAGGTTCCACTTTGGTTCAGATTGTGGTAACAAAGATTGAGACAAAGTGATGGCTATCAGAGGGATGAAGTCATGGCTGTCAGATCATACAGGGCTTAGCTATCAGAGATGTTCTCTAATAAGGACTGAGATGCACTTTGATGATCTTGATGGCTTAGAGAGTGAATATGATTCATGTTTTTGATTGATTGTAATCATTGTATACAACAGAATCATAACCATCAAACTCATAGCAGTCATATATAATGAGGAATGAATATGAAGTTTGATTTGGTCAGTCATGGACTTAGCTGTCAGAGAAAGGATCATGACTGACAGTCTTCCTCTTTTGATATAAACCCTGTTCTATATATATATTCCTTTATCAAAACCAACTAACTAAGACATTGATCAAAGTTAGGTCCTAACAATAGAATCATAACCATCAAACTCATAGCAGTCATATATAATGAGGAATGAATATGAAGTTTGATTTGGTCAGTCATGGACTTAGCTGTCAGAGAAAGGATCATGACTGACAGTCTTCCTCTTTTGATATAAACCCTATTCTATATATATATTCCTTTATCAAAACCAACTAACTAAGACATTGATCAAAGTTAGGTCCTAACATATACGTATAGGGGTACTTGTATTTTCTAAAATGATAAGGGCTAAGCTAAAGTATAAATTCCAATTTAGGTATATGCGATCGGGTCGGATTTCGGGCTGGACCAAAATTATATTCATTTTTTATTTTTATATTTGGCACATAAATTATACTCCCTATTTATATTTTTTAAAAGTATTTTGAACAATAATTTTAGATTTATTTAATTATCTGAATAAAAATTTAAAACTTATTATTGATAGCATTTATAATTATAGTGATATATTAATAATAGTTTTAAATTTTCATTGAATAATTAAATCAACCTAAAATTACGACTACTACTACTACGACTACTATTACTACTACTACGACTACTAGTAGTGGTGGTAGTAGTAGTAGTGGAAGTAGTAATAGTGGTGGTAGTGGTAGTGGTAGTAGTGGTAGTGATAGTGGTGGTGGTAGCAGTTAAAGTGGTGGTGGTAGTGGTGGTAGTAATGGTAGTGGTGATAGTAGTAGTGGTGATAGTGGTAGCGGTGGTGGTGGCAGTGGTAGTAGTGGTGGTAGTGATAGTGGTGGTGGTAGTGGTAGTAGTAGTGGTAGTGGTGGTAGTAGTAGTAGTAGTAGTGGTAGTAGCGATAGCAGTGGTGGTAGTGGTAGTAGTGGTGATAGTAGTAGTGATGGTAGTAGTAGTGGTGGTAGTGGTAGTGGTAGTAGTAGTAGTAGCGGTAGTAGTGGTGGTAGTAGCAGTAGTGGTGGTGGTAGTGATTGTAGTGGTAGTCCTGGTAGTGGTAGTAGTAGTGGTGGTCGTGTTGATAGTAGTAGTAGTGGTAGTAGTGATGGTAGTGGTAGTGGTGGTTGTGGTATTGAAGGCGTTGCATTAGTAATATAACAATTGCATTAGAAGGATATAATGCAATGCCAAGTAACTTAATGCAAGGGTGTTATTGAAGGCGTTGCATTAGTAATATAACAATTGCATTAGAAGGGTATAATGCAACGCCAAGTAACTTAATGCAAGGGTGTTATTGAAGGTGTTGCATTAGTAATATAGCTATTGCATTAGAGAAGGTGTTGCATTAGTAATATAACTGTTGCATTAATGAAATAATGCAACGCCATTCCAAAGCATTGTTGCATTTGATGCATTTGAAGCTTTACATTTGTTCGAAAATGTAGTAGTGATATACAGTTAACAAGAGTTTTGATTTAGAGCGAAATGCTTACTGGCCCTTCAGTTGGATGGAGGGAGCAACAACTAAATCAGTTTGAGAGCCAATCTTGTGAGGATCTCTCAAATTTTCAGGCCCTGCACATCAAATCCAAATTTGAATCAAAAGATAGTTGTGCTGCTCTAGGCTCACAATGTCAAACGGAACTGATATTTTTCTTTCCAACTCTTTATTCATACATTACTTCTTTAGTATCGTGCTTAATCTATGTTCTATCTAGTGAGAATATACTTTCTGGTTGACGGAATGTGCTTTAGTCATCACATATACATTATACTGACCGCTCCTTTAAGTCAAGTTAGGCTAAAACCTGTTGAGACACCTTTCACAGGACTAACCATAAGTGAGATTTCAAGATATCATCGAATTGCAACATATACAAGAACTGGAGGATAACTCCATTAATTCCCTTTTATCGACAAGCAATATTCTACCTTTAAACTTAGTTAAAGGATTATAATATTAAAAAAAATCCAACCCCCCCCCCCTTTTAACTAAATTTAGTTAAAGGATTATAATATTTCATAATCAAAATATCTTGCCCCCATTTATAAAATCTCTGGCTCCGCACCCTCCTAAACTAACTCCCAACCATCCGGTCTACAAGTACTAATTACAAGCCACCTTGTATATTCTTTCCAGCTTCCTAATTCACACATAGGGCTGCCTTCATCTACAGTACCAAATGACATACTTAACCATGAAAAACATGCTTAGGTCTCTCAATCTCATCTACATAATTAGAAAACTAGATAATAAATCAAAATGCATCTTGTAAGCAAGAAAAACAAACTTAACAATTATAACCAAGTAGTCATCATAACTGTACAATTTAGAAAAATAGGTGTCGAAATTGTTACACAAAACGCACTACACACAAATATAGACCTATTTAATAACCCATGAGACCCTTCTCAAGAAACACGTCTGTCTTGCCCTCACACCACCCATACACACACATTTAATAACGCATAGTCCTTATCTCAATTGTCAGATGCACACACACACACACTCCTACTCCCTCCGTCCCGGAGTGAATGTCGCACTTTTTTTATGTTAGTAGGAAGTAACTTGTTAAGTTAATTTAATTATCCTAATATAAATATAAAACTTATTATTGATACGCCATTATAAATACTATCAATAACAATTTTAAAATTTTCATTAAAGTAATTAAATTTACCCAAAATTATTGTTCAAAATTCTTTCATACCATTATAAAAAAAGACATATATTCTGAGGTAGAGGGAGTATTTGATAATCCCAAACAATCAATTATAGGTTTGATTTGTCAACAAACACACACATATTGATAATAACTGACTAACCTTATGGCTCAACCGAATCTTCTTGATGCAATCCAAAAACAACAAATCAAGAATCACACAATGTCAAAGTAACAAACTTTGGAATTGAAACAGCGAATTAAAGCTAAAATCATCGAGAATTATTAGCAAAATATTGGGAAAAATTGACAAACCTTTCGGGGTCTGGAGGAGGGAGTTGAGAGTGAAGAGGGGAGAAGAGATCGAGAGAACGCTTTAGGGTTTTGAAACTGAGCTTCTTCAATGACTGTGGCTCCACCGGCAAGTCCATCTCCATTGTCGGCCCCGGCATCAGCTCCGGCGCGATCTTTCTTTAGTGCGTAACACTTCTCCTCGGAAACCTACAGGAAAGAGGACGACTAGAGTAGTACCGGGTACGAGGATTGACCGACTCTGCACCCGTCATAATTCTTATGTATACCTGCGCTTTAAATACTCTAGAATAAATATATTATTTTGATTTTGAAAAAATATACTCCCTCCGTCCCACCAAAACTGAAACCAAATTTTTGGACACACGGATTAAGGAAAAGTAAGAGAGAGAAAAAGTGAAAGAAAATGTTGTGAGTATGAAGAATTAAATAGGAGAGAGAATGAATGGGAGAAATAGTTAGGAG
Source organism: Adenophora triphylla var. japonica (assembly GCA_022495995.1). Taxonomy (NCBI): domain Eukaryota; kingdom Viridiplantae; phylum Streptophyta; class Magnoliopsida; order Asterales; family Campanulaceae; genus Adenophora; species Adenophora triphylla. The sequence continues at coordinate 88,122 of JAFEMH010002991.1, forward strand.
AGAGAATGTTGTGAGTGTAAAAGTGAAATAGAAGATAGAATAAGTGGGGTAAATAGTAAAGATTCCCTTCCATTTTGGGAAGTATCAGTTTGGCTGGGACGGACCAAAAAGGAAATAAGTATCAGTTTTGATGGGACGGAGGGAGTACTTCCTCCCCTTTCTCCGTCCCGTTCGAAAAGGCAAAAATTTGGCATTACACGAAAATTAAGAAAAGTGTATAGTGTAGTCAATGATGTGAGTATAAAAAGTGATGAAAGAAAAAGTGGGGTAAGGAATAGTTAGTGAATAGTTATTGTGAGTATGACAAGTGGGTCTCATAAATAAAGAAGTATTAAAAAGTTTTCATTTTTTGAGTGTTTCTTTTTAAATGGGACACCCAAAATGAAAATTTGTACCTTTACGAATGGGACGGAGGGAGTATGAAAAATTAATTATCTACCTACTATTATTGTGAAAATATTTATTAATATATTAATATAAATACTATTCACAATAAATATTAAATTTCTATAAAAATAAATAATCTTTAATTAAACGATAAAAAAAAATTATTGATTAAATATGATATTTCTTATGGAAAAGGAGTATTAAATAATATTTCAATTAAATTATTGTTCAGTTTTTATTTTAAGTGACCATTTGTTAGGCCCAATTGGTAGGAAACAGGGTAGAGGGGGGTGAATAGTTTGATTAAAAACTTTTCTTAACTCTTGTAAAAACCTTTGAAAATGTCAAGTACCTTATCAGAGGCTAACCGATGGTAACCGGTTCACGCAACGGATAAAATGATAACAGTTAGATACTCACACAAATCGGTTAGGCAGTGGGATTTTCAAAGAGTAAGTTAAAAGTCATGCAATTGTATTTTCCCAATGAAGAAACAAACAGGCAGTTAACAGAGTCAAAAGGTTGTGACCAGTTGAGAGATTGTCAACTGGTTACAACAACACAAATAAAAAGGAAGCAAAGGAAATGACACAATTATTTGAAGAGGTTCACAGTGTTAAATAACTGCTACGTCATTTATCAAGTTTGGTCAAAACTTGGATTTGTGAAAGTGCACTATTAATGATACCTAACTATTACAAATTGCAAGCCAAATGATTGAAGGCTGCTAAGAGTAAAGTGATCACTAATGAATCGTGCTACAAGAATGACCAGGTGTTTTCTAGAGATGTGTTCACAATGTTGAACTGATTTCTCTAGGGTGTGTGTGTGAATCAATCAATGTGTTCCAATCATAGTCTTGTTTGGAAACACTACAAATATTGATTGATGGTGCTCAGTGTTTGTCCTAACAACAGAGATAGTCTAGTGTTTATGAGGGACTTGAATGCCTTGAACTTGAAAGCTTGAAGGCTGGTAGTTCTTGGCAACTCACTCTCAAAGATCATAAATGCACCAACCCTCTTCAATGCTCTGAGAAAGCTATTTATACTGATCTTCAAAATAGAGTTATTGTCTCGGAGGTGGGGACTCAGCTCCCTAGCTCATTAACACGTCTTCAAATCGATGGTCGAAGAATTTGGAATCTCTTGGAGAGGGCCTTCAAAACCTCTCCTCTCTTCAACACCTCATCTTATCAGAATGTCCTAAGCTTCGCAACCTATCCAAAACTCTGCTTCCAATGCTTTCAAGTCTTCAAATTTGGGGATGTCCACTTCTAGAAGAAAGGTGTAAGAAGGATAAAAGAGATTATTGGCCCAACATATCCCACATCCCCTGCCTCAAGATAAATTATCAATTAATGTGGGGGTTGTAACCTCCTAACTCCTAATCCTGGTGCGCCTCTTTCCTATTTCAACTTTTATTACATAGACATGAGTAATCATATCTACTTATTTGCATTCATATATTGGGTTTGTGCATTATTTAATATCGAAAATTAAGCTTTACTACACACTCCCTCCGACCCATAAAGATAGTCCCACTTTTTGAGTCAATTTTGGTTGGAACTTTGACAAATAATTTTATGTTAATTAATTTATCCGAATGAAATTCTAAAACTTCTTATGGATACAACATTAAAAATAGTATCAATTACAAATTTAAGATTTTCATTAGGATAAATAAATTAACATAAAATTATTAATCAAAGTTCAATCAAAGTTATCTTAAATAAAATGGAACTTTCTTTATGAGATGAGATGGAGGGAGCATATTTATCTATTAAGCCTTTTTTTTTTGGGTAACCACAGGAATAGGCTAACATCTCCCAAGATTGACCATCTGCGGTTGTGGGGAACTGCAAAACAAACCATCGTCAACGATTGCAAAGTAAGAATTGAATATCATGCGGTCATGAAAATAGCTCGAAGCAACAATGACAGGTCACATGATAATCTTGTAATGTTATGAATTGAAACTATGGGGTCATGTCATTTTTTAGTTCATTATAATATTTGTCATCTCGTTAAATTCCTGCTCCATTACATATATTTTAGTTCATTATAATATTTGTCATCTCGTTAAATTCAAAAAAGCCTTTAATCATGGTTATATGAATTTTTTCCTAACAGTCCTAAGCTTCACAAGTTGCCCAAAACTCTACTCCCCATGCTTTCAAGTCTTTACATTAGAGAATGTCCACTTCTAGAAGAAAGGTGTAAGAAGGAGAACAGAGATTACTGGCCCAAAATATCCCACAACCCTTGCATCTACATATGTAAAAAATTAATGTGGGGATCGTAACCTTCTAAATCCTACTCCAGGTATGCATGCGGCCTTCTTTGATCTCAACTACAAGGAAATCTGCCCACCTTTGATCGATCAAACCGACGGGTGTGTTTAATTCTGCAATGTTCATGGTCTCGTAATCCCGATCAAGAGTTGATTCTATCAATGCTAGCAAATTGTCGGTGGGTTGCTCGGATCTGTTACCATGATGGCTGGGAAGAGGATCAAACTTGAGCATATTGATACTCGAGAGGTCGTCCCTTTCTCTTGGAATTTGATATGTCTCGTCCAGAACGTATTCGTCGATGTTCTCAGGGTTACTGTTGGAGGCATTTTCGAGGTCAATCTGGCCTATAGTTGAATGAGGAGCTTCGTCTCCTTTGTCGATGCACTCGGCCTTGGCGGCGTTCTTGGCTATAATCTTGAATGTCGATATGGGCTGGCTGCCACTGGTGCGGACGTTCGGGGATGACGAGCCTTGAGCTCTTTTAGCGAGGGCCTCATTTACCATGATCAAGAAATCGTCGAGGGTAACTTCCCTATCGCAAAATCTGATAATAAGGACCGGATCCTTGGTCTCGTCAGGGTATCTGGAGAAGATGATATTGACGAAGTCATCGTCAGTTACATGGTCAGAAGGGTTCTTTGTCATGTCTACCATCTATTTCCACTTGCCGAACAATTGTCTGTATGGGACGTTGAGTTTCACGATCTCCATTGTATTCGACCCTTCGTCATAGGTCACCTCATCTGAACTGGTGCCATCCTTGAAGTTGAGCATGTTCACGTAAGATTTTTCCTGCTAATCAGTTGCGTCTTCTACTCCGGAGAGTTCTGAATCATCTCTGCTTGATGGTTCGACCCAAACCAAAGGACGTCGTGTGCCCTGCTGTGAAGCTGGTACTGCGAGGAAGACTTTGTGTCCTCTACTTGAGCAGAGGGGCTCAATAATAGTTCCATGTTTAAGATTTCATGGACGACTGACATGCATTCTTCATAAGTGTGCCTGCGTCTGTTGACCTTTTTCGTGAAGATTTCTTCGTCAGGTCAGGCCAGAGGCTTTGCTCGGAGGATGCTCACGAACTGTCGATTGGAGATGAGAGGTTTATCGCTCCGGTCTCCTCCTGCTCGAGGGGCGTTGACATAATTGGCACCTCCGGACTCAGAGGGATTCTGATGAGATTTTCCCCGGTTCTCCTTTTGTCGATTTACGGGGGGTGGCACATGTGCACGGCTGTGGGTACGCTTGGTTGGTACTTCGGCTCTGTTGCTTATGAGGAAGCTAACTCCTCTGATGACCTCGAGGTCTTCATGGCGGTTTATGAACTTTACACATTGATGGAGGGTAGAGGCTATGGCTTTCATGTGGTGGAGCCATGGGCGTCCCAGCAGAGTTGTGAATTCAGACGGAATGTCCATCACTTGGAATTTCACCGACACCATTTGAACTTCGAACCAAAGTTCCAGAGTTACAGTCCCCAGGATAGGACGGGATGTGTTGTCGTAGGCTTTTATGGTTCGGGCAGATGGGATCATATGGCCTTCATTTATGCGTAAGGCTCGCATCATGCTGAAGGGAAGGACGTTGACGCACGATCTGTTGTCTACCAGGACTCCAGGAAGGGAGACAGTGTTGAGCCGAATGGTGATGTGCAAGGCTTTGTTATGCTCTGTAACCCCTTTTGGCAAATCTTCATCACAAAACGTGAGCATGCTGTCGTATAGTCTGGGATCATAGACCTGATCTCTTTAGAGAGAAGGGGAGTCATCGAGCCATCCATTCCCCGTCTTTCTCTTGAGAGGCAGAGGTCTTGGTGGTGCCTCCGGATTATATTGAGGTCGCTTGTGGCGGTGGCCTTCCTTCGTCGGCACGTTGATTGAGTGCGAGTACCCGGTTTGTTTTTCCTTTCCTTTGCTGGCTCGTGCTCTGAAGTTTGACAAGTTGAACTTGGTGTAGACACCCCATTCTGAACCAATAATTCATGATTACACTACTCTTCGTCTCGCTTTTGTGTTTTGATGAAAGCATGTCAATTTCGTCATGTTTCGTTAAGTTTCTAACTAACCTCGTTAGGTTTGGACCTAACTGACTAACGGAACAACTGAAGAGGACAAAATGGTCATTCGACTAGTTATCTCGCACGAGATATACGTGTCTCGCGCGAGACAACCCCTCGACAGGATGTGCAGAATCACTCTCCTTCTCCGTTTCAAACTCTTTTCTGGATAAAACCTAATCAATCCGATTCTCCAATCATATTTGAGTTATGGAAGCTTCCTAGGTGATTTCCCTCTCCACCTTTACCTTTCCAAACCCCTATAAATACTTGGAGGCTTTCAGTATTACGGAGGTCCCCGATCCACGATCGAAAACACACAACACACATATTTTGTTGGTTTCTCTCCTTGAAAGATTCCTACAAAATCACCCCAAAATCACCCTAAAATCACCTAAAATTTGTTTATCAACCTTGTTGATCAACAAACATCAAAGCCCGAATCAAGGATTGAGGCGAAGCTCTGTCCGCATCAAGATTTGACTCTCATATTGAGTCAAAACTCTGTCAAAATCACTTCTCGATCAAGAAGACATCTTAGAACCACGTTCTAAATCAAATACTCCCTAAACGCTTGGTAAATTCCTATACTTTTACTCTCTTCTTCTCAATCCCTCTCTATTGGCTTTTAGAGTAGTGTAATCCCATCAAAAGGATTAGCCTAGAGTCCCTTCAATCAATGGAGGTGATCTCGAAGCATACAATCCGACATTCCTAATCAAGAAATTGATTAGGGTTTTCTTGTTCTTTTATTTAATTAATAATTAAAAAGATTGACAATACTCAATTGGCAAGACCGATCTTCGGATCGGGTGGAATGGATGCTCCTTGACCTACCCATTCCATAACTTAACCCCCGAACCCTCAAATCTCTTTTAAATCAAAAAGGTTTTTCTTATTGTTTCCCTAAATAAATAATAAGTGGCGACTCCGAGATGTATTAAAAATTCACGCATCGCTACAGTGGCGACTCCGCTGGGGACAATTAATTAAGAGGGTTAGACTTGCACACAATTGAGTATTATCAATCTTTTTCTTATTCTGCAAAAATTTGATTTTTCTGAATTTTTTGAAATTTTTCTGTACTGTGCAAATGCTTGTCCAGCGCGGGACAAAGAAGTATCGCGCGAGATTAACATTCGCAAAGAAACAATTGTTTGGCGGCGGCGGCTGTTTATTAGTACCAAGCATGACTTTAAAAATTGGACTTCATAAATAAGAAAAAAAAAAAGAGCTAGGTTAGTTGACTTGTGCCAAGTGTTTGACCCAAAAAAAATCTTGGATGTTGACTTTCGTTAAAAAAAGTTTGATCGCAAACAAAGAAACTTGGCAGTTGACTTTCTTGCTAAAGTTGACTGCAATAATAAAAAAAAAAACTTTACAGAAAAGTTTTAAAAATTCAGAAAAGTCAAAATAAATTATTATTTATATTTTGCTTGTACTAACTTTATTTTGCAGGGTAGAGTAATTGTTAATTGCTTGAATTATACAATTGCGTGAGATTGAATTATTTTAATTTTTTACCGGTCATCGGTTGACTCGGGCTTTGTAATTAATTAATTTAATTCTCTCTCTCTCTTTATGTGGAACTACGACGGCCTGAGTCTTCCTAATTTGGGAGAAACATAGGTAACCACTTGGTGCGGCCATTATCTGCTTTTCTTTTGTTTTCAAAAAAAAACTTTCTATTTTACTCTATCACCTAGATTGACTCTCACACACGCGCACTCATATTATAACTGCATTGCACTACATACCCTTGATAAACCCGGGACCCACACTAAGGACGGATGACGGTAACCACCTAGTCGCCGGTCTCTCCGAATTTGGATCATCCCACTTCGCGTATTCAATCCATCTAGATTGTCATATCGCGGGGAGCCTAGCCTTCCAGCCCTGCATCGCCACATATCATGTAGATTGACTTTTTAAGACACTCCGTGACCGGTCGATTTGATCTTGGAGTCCTTGTAATCCCTTGTCAAGATCTTGTTTTGTGCAATAATCCATGGAAAAGAAATCAAAAAATTATCGCTTCAGAATTGTCCCTTCGGAAACGTCCCTATGATTGTCCCTTCGAATTTGCCCCTAAAAGAGAAAAATTTCTCACCAAATTTATTGCACAAAACTTGATGTTACTTAAGATTACTCCGACCCCTAGGTCTTTAGGTTTGGATTCTGAATGTTAGAAACCCACAAAACGGATTTTCCGTCCGACCAAAATTAGGATTAAAATCAGAAAAATTGTGACTTTCCGTGGCGTTGTCTCGCGCGAGACTACTTGTCCCGTGTGAGATAAGTGTTCGGTCTTTTCGTGTTTTGGCCAAAACCTTCAAGCCTTCATTCGCCCTATTCAGCCGACTTGTTGGGACTCGATCATGGTTTAACACGGTTGCTACACGTCTAGGTTCATCACCAAAGTTCGACATCAAGGAAACTAGTTCTGTCACAATGGCTGATTCTCCTCCCAACACTCAAGATACACAAGAGATTGATGCTCTAAAGGCCCGTCTAGAAGGGGAAGTGAATCAAATGGTCGAAGTGCATGCTCATGTCTTATTTACCCACTTCCAACGACAAATGGAGGAAAAATTCCAAAATCGCCTACAAGCCCAAGGTGATTACTATAAGGAAAAGGTTGAAGCACTTCAAACCCGTCTACAAGTACAAAAGGAATACTACGAAGAGGAAATCAAAGCACTTTGTACCTACCTACAAGCTCAAGAGGAATATTGGGATCATGCCTACCTTAATAGATTCAACCATTCCAACACCGGCAAATACCCTACTACTCCTCCTTCCAAGAAGAAAAAGAAGGAGAGATACTATGACAAATTCGAAGGAATCACTCAAGAGGGTCTCCTTGACACCCTCGTGAAAGAAAGAAAGATTCGAACAAGAGAAGGTGTTCCTCCCAAGGATGTGGGTCCTGATCATGCTCATCACTTATTCTGCAAGTACCACAACTTCACCGGCCACGACACCAACTCTTGCCACCACTTGAAGGACATCATCCAAGACCTCTTTGACAATGGAGATCTAGAACATCCCAACATCATCAACAATCCTCTCCCTCGTAATCCATGAAGAAGATGAAGCTCCGAGAAGAAAAGCTGCACTTACCACTTTGGGGCTACAACTATCCTCTCCCTTTCTCCTTTGATAAAAGTAGATTAGGTTTTAAATTTCCAAGTATGAACTCGAAGAGTCATTCTGTCTTTCTAGTACTTCTCACCTCCTCTAGTTTGTGTCATCTAAACTATCTAGTCTGTTCTTAAATTTCTCAATTAATCAAAGTCATTTATTTTCCTAAACACTTTCCCTAAGGTTGTTCTATCTCATTTAGTATCATTTAATTCATGCAAAATAATGGACCCTCCATTCCCTTAATCATCGCAAAAATAGAAACTTCTAAACTAGTTTGATAAGAAAATTATCCTTAGAAGGCTTAAGGGCTGAACATTGCTCCTACTGAAAGTCAAAAGTCAACAAACAAAGAAAGCCAAAGGTGTTGCTGTCAACCTTCATCCCAAGAAGAGTGGGGCTACTCAATTCAAAGCTTTGAGAGTACAAAAAAAAAAAAAAAAAAAAAAAAGAAAGAAAGAAAGAAAGAAAGAAAGAAAGAAAGAGAGAACTCTCAAGCTTTCATTACCCCCACAACAAAGGTGAAACTTCAAATGCATGAAGGACTCTCCAACAAAGAAGAGGAGTCAAGTGATACCAACAAAAGAAATGAAGATTACTCAACATCCTCCTACCACAAGTGAAGATGACTTTCAGTTTCAAGAAAAATGTTTACCCTTAAATCATACTAATGATTGGCTTTCTTCTCAAACTTATTTAAAAATTTCTAGATGATGCACAGTTCATTAAAAGGTAGAATAACTTTTCTAGATCATTGAGCCAAGTAACGTTTCTTGTTGAGTCTAGGGGATTCCTATAAACCACTCTCATACACACTCTTGAAATTCAAGCATCAAAACTGGGGCTTCCTAACCTTTCCTCCCTCGGTCAATTTCTACTTCAACTCTTCAAAGTAATCAAATTAGGAGCTTTCCTCTTTGCTTCTCTCTCTCATCATTAGAGAATACACTTCTCCAAAGAGTCAATGCTTGGATTACCTTTCAAAGAATAGAGTCCGTCTCTCCTCAACTAAATTGAGATCTCATCTCTCTCTCCTCAATAAAAGATTTTCTCTCTCTGAGTTCTCTTCGAGTTAACATACTACTTTCAAAAAAAAAGAAAAAAAAAGAGACGCAAAAGAGATGCTCGCTAGATTGAAAACCCGAAAGGGCGGTCTAGGCAAAAACCAAGGTGCGTCACTAAGAAAAAAAAATCAAAGGACAAAGGGAGAGTATTCTTCAACCTTCTTCATCGAGCATCATTCGATATTCTTCAAATCAAATCAACAAGGAGAGTCTTCTTCGATCATCTTCAAATCAAGAGAGCAGACTCACAAGCTTGTTCACAAAGTCATCTACTACTTGCAAGCAACTTGGGGCTTGAGACAGCAAAGTGCCTTTGACATAGAGCCATTACGACAGTCGACAGATTTGTAGTTGTTTGCCTCCTAGAGACACAACTCAAGAGAGAATTAAGAATGAAGATTCGCAATAAGCCTAGATGTGTTCACAAAGGGTTACTCATCAAAATCCTACAACAAAGAAGAAACAGTACAGCCTCGCTGACTAGCAACAGATTTTGCATAAACCTGATTTGGTCCCAACTTGTCAAACACAAGTTCACTCATACAGTTCACTCATCTCAAATATCAATCTATACAAATTTCCCTACATATCCATATACCCTATACTCATACCTAAACTCACCACCAAAATGACCGACCGGCCATTTGCACGAACAGACGTGAACACCACCACATAAGTCCAGTTAAACAACTAAAATCTAAAAAATCTACTTGAAATCTTTATGTGCTAACAGGTACAGAAAGGTAAGAATCATTCGGGTCTATTCGAGACCAGCATGCATATATCCTTGCATTACAGGGGCCGACAGAACCTCCATCTCAACCGACAATTTCAAAGTCTGTGACGGCAGCAAACTTCAAGTCCGTGACCTCGGCAACATCAACAAAGTCTGTGACGGCAGCAAACTTCAAGTCCGTGACCTCGGCGACATCAGCAAAGCCTGTGACGGCAGCAAACTTCAAGTCCGTGACCTCGGCAACAACTTAAAAGTCTGTGAATGCAGCAAACTTCAAGTCCGTGACCTCGACGACATCAGCAAAGTCTGTGACGGCAGCAAACTTCAAGTCCGTGACCTCGGCAACAACTTCAAAGTCTGTGACGGTAGCAAACTTCAAGTCCGTGACCTCGGCAACAACTTCATCAGCAAAACAGGTATCTTCAGAATTGGGTCAAGTATTTGATTCCTCATTATGATTTTACCTTTTCAAAAAAAATCCCTCTTCGATTTCAAAAAAATGCTTTTCAAAATACCTAAAATAGCCTTTTCAGTGTTTTGTAGTCGAACTACGTTTGGTCTGATTCTCTCTTAGAGATACGTAGGTAGCCGTGCGGCACGACCATCCCAATGTTCAGAATGATGTCTTTTCTATCAACGACATGACTTCTTCCATAAGTCTTGACGCCGAGGGGCTCTGTAGACACCCCATTCTGAACCAATAATTCATGATTACACTACTCTTCGTCTTGCTTTTGTGTTTTGATGAAAGCATGTCAATTTCGTCATGTTTCGTTAAGTTTCTAACTAACCTCGTTAGTTTTGGACCTAACTGACTAACGGAACAACTGAAGAGGACAAAATGGTCATTCGACTAGTTATCTCGCATGAGACATACGTGTCTCGCGCGAGACAACCCCTCGACAGGATGTGCAGAATCACTCTCCTTCTCCGTTTCAAACTCTTTTCTGGATAAAACCTTATCAATCCGGTTCTCCAATCATATTTGAGTTCTGGAAGCTTCCTAGGTGATTTCCCTCTCCACCTTTACCTCTCCAAACCCCTATAAATACTTGGAGGCCTTCAGTATTTTGGAGGTCCCCGATCCACGATCGAAAACACACAACACACACATTTTGTTGGTTTCTCTCCCTGAAAGATTCCTACAAAATCACCCCAAAATCACCTAAAGTTTGTTTATCAACCTTGTTGATCAACAAACATCAAATCCTGAATCAAGGATTGAGGCGAAGCTCTGTCCGCATCAAGATTTGACTCTCATATTGAGTCGAAACTCTGTCCGAATCACTTCTCGATCAAGAAGACATCTTAGAACCACGTTTTAAATCAAATACTCCCTAAACGCTTGGTAAATTCCTATACTTTTACTCTCTTCTTCTCAATCCCTCTCTATTGGCTTTTAGAGTAGTGTAATCCCGTCAAAAGGATTAGCCTAGAGTCCCTTAAATAAATGGAGGTGATCTCGAAGCATACAATCCGACATTCCTAATCAAGAAATTGATTAGGGTTTTCTTGTTCTTTTATTTAATTAATAATTAAAAAGATTGATAATACTCAATTGGCAAGACCGATCTTCGGATCGGGTGGAATGGATGCTCCTTGACCTACCCATTCCATAACTTAACCCCCATACCCTCAAATCTCTTTTAAATCAAAAAGGTTTTTCTTATTGTTTTCCTAAATAAATAATAAGTGGCGACTCCGAGATGTATTAAAAATTCACGCATCGCTACACTTGGGCTGATCCTTCTGGGGATTATGCTTCTTGCTGGTAGTCAGGTTGCCGGGATTTAAGGCTTTCTTGTGCCCCGAGGCCTGAACTTCGGTGTCCGCAGGATATTTTGGCTTTCCCTCCCCTGTAGATTCTGAAGCTGTGTTGCTCGAAGAAAGGGAATGCTTGCTGGAGTAGAGGATGTAGTAATCAAACTTTCCAGAGGGTTCTCCGAGTGTACCCACGCTAGTGTCTCCGGCTTCGAATCTCTCCCTAAGTTTTTATTGAGAGGAAGGTTTCTTCTTCTTTTTGGGGGAATCACCCCTTATCATGTCCTGGAGCTCGTCGTCAAGGCATTTTGAGCAGTTGCATACGTCGTACCAGATGTGGACGTCTGCTGAGGGGTTGACTGGGAGAGGCGGAGGAACTGACTCAGCGACAATCATCTTTGGTACCCATTCGATGGAGTTCACACTGTTGTTGTTGTTGTTGTTGTTGTTAGGGAAAGGGTTCCCAACTGTGTTAGGGCCACGAGGACGTTCCAACATTCCTTCTTCTATCAGCTTCTGAATTTTATACTACGAGGCAGGCGGTTATCGAGTTATGTGCCGTGAGTGCTGGTGGAAGCGCGATGCCTTACATCGGTGTTGGTTGTGGGATTCTTTGGCTTGTAGTTCTCCACAGGTTTAAGTAGGCCTTCTTTGATCAGTCCCTCTAGCATTTTGCTCAGAGGCATGTCTAGCTTGTCGAGGCGAATGAAAAGTTGCTTCCCGGAGGAGCCATTGCTTCGTTGGGCTGTGTTCCTATTGCTTGACTGATGTCTCTGCTAGATGTAGTTGACAGTGGTGTCTTTTCCTTTGCCGGGAGCCGGTGCAGGGTTGGATGCAGTTGCTGCTCTGTATCGATAAGATGGAACTGCTGCCAGTTTTTCCTTCAAGTCCTTCTCGAATTGGGAACCCGCATTGACCATGGCTCGAAGATCAGGGAAAAAGTGATGGCTGGTGAGCGTTCTTATGGACGGTCTCAAGCAGGACTTGAAGATCCTCATCTGTTCATCTTTGGAGAGGGGTTCCATGATTTCGGAAAGTTTCCAACTCCATCTTTTGTAGAACTCCCCAACACTTTTGCCTGCCTTCTGTTTGGTGGTGATTAAGTCTTCACGAATTGTTTCCCATTCCAGGTTAGACCGGTACCATTCGAGGAAGATGATGCTGATCTGGTCCCAAGTGCGGGGGTCTTCGAGCTTGACCCTTAGGAACCATCGTAGCGCTGAACTCTTGAGAGTGTGCTGGAAATGGTCAGCCATTTGTTGGAGGGTGGCCTCTTTTGATCTCATGCCGAGGACGTAAGTATCAACATGAGTTTGAGGGAATTCAGTCTCGTCGAATCTGTCCATTTCCGACATTCTGAACTTGGCGGGAAGAGGTGTGACTATTCCCGGATCTGTAGATTTGAGTGTCTCCTTCTTGGAGTTGCCCATGCTGGCTTTCATTTCCTTCTCTTGTTTGATCATCCAGGCCAGGGTTGGATCCAATGGAGGACTTTGAGGCTCAGTGCCTGGTGCTGCGATCAGAGAGGCAGTGATTGAAGGCGGCAGGCTTGAGATCTTTGGATATGCGGAGGCCTTTTCTGGGTTAAATCGGGGTTTAATCCCGTTATTTTGAGGCTCGTACATGGGTAGCGGGTTAAACTCGGGAGGATACTGGAGGATATTTGGCTCTATTTGAGAGGGTCCAGCGCTGCGCTGGTTGTATTGAGTGAAAGGGGTTGAACTGGCTTGGCCGTGTATGATAGGGGCGCCTTGAGAAGTGGCAATTTGAAGCCTCGGTCGGCTATGCCCTTGGATCGAAGGATTTTCGTAATTCAAAGGTGGAGGAACCTGGTTGAAGGTTTGGGGAACTGATCGGGGAGGATCGTTGTCCTCGATTAAGTCGAAAGTACCATCTGACCGGGGGATAGCTGTTATACCTCGCTCATTCAGAAGTTGTACCACAAAGTTCTGTTGATCTTCTTTCTGTTTCTTGTGAACCTCATAGGCCCGGATGGCTTCTTCCAGTGTCATGTCGTTAACCGGTGGCGGGGTTCCGTTCCCGTCACGATTTCTCGGCGAATCTGACATCTCAGAGAATCTAACTGTAGGAACTGAGGAAACTGAGGAACTATTTGACGCTTCCGTAACTGTAACGCTGACGAGGCGCTGACCCGGGATTCTGAACCACTCTTTGTTCTTTGCAGGGAACGAAAGGTAGGGCTTAGGTTTCGGAAGGGGTATTTGGATCAAGGCTTTGGGCTTGTGCAACGTGCAGTTATTGCTAAAGTTTACTTAAAACGCGTTTTCTCAGAGTCCTAACTGGTTGGAAAAGATTGCTCTTCTTTTTTCGCAACTACTCTAGGTCTTAAATCAGTGGATCCCGACACTACGTCTATAGATCCCTCGGCTTTCACCTGTAAATCCTTTTCCCGGGATGGACGATCCCGAGCAAGGGTCCTATAGGGCAAGCGAATTCCACCGACAAAAGGAAAAGTGAACTTAGGGCTAGCTGGTTATGTAAACTTTCAATGCATATGCCATACGGGTTACGGTCAAAGTCAACATCCTTGAGTTAAGGCAGAAATCGTGCAAAATTTTTGGCATGACCTCTCTTGACTCGCTTTTGAGAGGGGCCTTAGCTTTTTGGTATTGGCCAAGTTGTGACCGGTATGGTTCATACGTTAAAGGCTTGATGACACGGCGTCACATTGAACTTTCGGGTATATTTTTAACACGGTTCTGCGTCAAAGTCAAAGCCAAAATCTAAGACTCCGGGTCGAGAAACGACCTTTGATCCCAAATTTTAAGTTTTGACTTGTAAGGGAGATCGGTGTAAAAAATATACACTTAGGCTTTATGACACGAACTAAGCCAAAAACCAACCAAGGTCTTGGACGAAGTGTGACACAAAGAGTGCATGGTTACACGGGCTAGGATGGGTTGTTTGGGATGACCCCGTGCGCACGAGAGAGGCATAGGAAGGCCAATCAAGTTGCAGCTGATCGGTCACCCCGGTTTAAGGGTTGTAGTGTGCAGTGTACATGGTAACAGTGCGCATAGTATGCGGTCACTAAATTCTTTTTCTGAGTAAAATAGAGATTTTCAGAATATGTTTTAAAGAATTTATGAGCAGCTCAAAATATTGCACGAAAACCAATTTATGAACATATATGCACGAACATGTTATGATTTCAAACAAATGAAAAGCAACAAATTTTTTTTTGAAAACAATCCAATGTTTTGAAAACCGGAGCTGTTTGAAATTTCTTTTTTCTTTTTGAAAAGAAAAAAGCAAGTAACACGAAGCACGGAGAAAACACACACGCACGAAAACGAGGAAGGGTAAATGAAAGTTTGACCCACAGAATGTTTTTAAAACGAAAGTAGTTTTGAAAAAACATGTTAATCCCCCCAGCGGAGTCGCCAACTGAACTTACCCGGATCGCGAGGGCGGCGAGCGATTATTTGATTTCACGGGAAAAAGAGGAGTCGCCACGCCATTTTGATTACGAGCCAAAACTTTGAAAAAGGCTATTGAAAAAGGATCGTTTTGATTTGGAGCCAAAACTTAGGAAAAAGCTGTTTGAAAGGAGGTCGTTTTGATTAGGAGCCAAAACTTAGAAAAAAACTGTTTAAAAGGAGGTCGTTTTGATTAGGAGCCAAAACTTAGGAAAAAGCTGTTTGAACAGAGATTGTTAGGTTCAGAGGTCAGGTTACATCTCGGGAAGAGTAAAATTGAGATCACCCGAAACGCCTCGTATTGATGAGTCTTTCTACCTTTCTCGAAAATTGTGCGTGAGTGTGTTTGTGTTACTTGAAAAAGAGTTTTAATGACAAACTTTTGATTGAAAGGAAGTTTGAATGATAAACTTTGATTTTGAAAAGAAGTTTGAATGACAAACTTTTGATTGAAAAGGAGTTTTAATGTCGGGTTTTGAAAATGAGTCGGGCATTATAACGTTACCCTTTTTTGACAAAACGACAGTAAAGGAAAGACGATCGACAAGTCAATTTCTTGACTCAGACGTTAAAGTAAATACGATCGACAAACCAAACGGTTTGGATGATAAATGACAGTATTGTATTGACGGTATCAACGAACCAAACAGTTCGGACGCTAAAAGATGCGATCAACGAACCTAACTGTTCGGATTGTAAAGAGCGATATGTAATTGACAATATCAACGGATCAAACGATCCGGACGGTAAATAACGATCAACGAACCAAACGGTTCAGACGATAGAAATGACGATCGATAAACCAAACGGTTCAGACGGTAAATGACATAATAGATAAAAACGGGTCAAGATCTCCGTTTTAACCCTAAATCACTTTTCTCGAAAGAGAAAAGTGATAGAGAGAGGATCACTTTGAGACCCGTAAACAGCGTAATGTCTACATTTTGAAGATTTTTATTGAATCAGAAATAGCGTAGGATGCGTAAAAAGAGATAAAACGGAAGGTTGAGAGTAAGAGTGTTACCAATGGCTTGGTTTTGACTCTATATCTCGAGAGATTGTATGTTGGATATGAAACGGTGTTTGAAAAGGTATTTGGATCGTGTTTGGATTGTGTTTGGCTTGAAAAATGTTGTTTTCACACAAATCGAGGCATTTTTGGGGCTTACAGAGGGATTTTGGTTGCTGGAACCGAGGCAATGGAGGAGGGAGGTTAAAATTTTGTCCACATTTACTGAATGGGAGGGGTTGTATTTATAGGAGGTAAAAATGCAGAACAGGCTGTCCGGCCAGTCCTTCAATTAGGAGGGCGTTTTGGGTATTTGAAAATATACTAAGACTGATGGGCGATCATGCAGAACAGGCCGGCCGGCCAGTCCTTCCGTTTGAGGGTATTTTGGTCTTTTCCAACCTTGGATTGGATTGATGTGACTCTAGGGCTCGTGTATGCGTGCCATGTGTCCAGCTTAGTCACTAAGCAAAGCCATTTTGTTCCGTCAGGCCGGATTTGACTGTTTTTTAAATAACTGTCCGAATAAATGTCGAAACATTCCCGAAAATTGCGTATTTTTGGAAAAGTGATATTTTCACGTATTTGAACGTGTGTTGAATACACTTTAATTTTTGTAATTCGCGGGGCTGTTCTGGAAAGTCTCGTTAACTTGGAAAGTGTGAGTTAACGGATTGTAACGATCCGAATTTTGATACTTACAAGTTGGGTTGTGAGTATCAACATAAAATAATGTATTATAATTGTGTTGATACTTTTAATTAGTGTGTGGCGGGTCTACAATCGATATAATCAATAAAATATAGTCACCTCGTTAGTGCTTACTAATGAGCACGTCGTGTTATATGAAAAAATTGCGAAATTATATTGCATATGTATTGTAGGTGATTGATTGGTAAAATACTACTTGTATAATTATGGGGTTTGATTTGTAGTATACATAATAGTGAGGGGTCTGTAGGAAACAAATTTTAATACTCCCTCCGTCCCATACCTACGTGCACACTTTCCATTTTGGGCGTCCCAAACCTACGTGCACATTTCCTAAAATGGAAAGAAATCTTTACTATTTTCTTCACTCATTCTCTCTCCTACATTATTTTAATACTCACAACACCATTATAATTTACTATTCCCTCCACTCATTCTCTCTCCTATTTTATTTTCACACACACAACACTTTCAATATAATGCTCTCTCCTTAATTTACGTGAAAAGTCAAACTAGGCACCTAGGAATGGGACGGAGGGAGGGAGTATACGGTAACATCTTTATTTAAAGAGAACGCAGAATCAGAGAAAATAGCGCGCAACTCTCGAGCACCACCTGAGATCGCCACTGTTCCCCGCGTCGCCACTCGTCGGTAACCTAGCCGCCTGCCTTCCAAACGCGCCGCACGGTCACCGGTCAAGAGCTGAACCCTGGGACGGCTGACGGTAACTAATTTTTCTCTTTCGAATTAATTTAGGTCTCAATCAATTTAGGTCTTTTTAAAATTGATTTGTCTTCTTATACTAATTTTATAGTTCACATGATTGATTGTAAGTATTAATTTATTGACGATGTTTTCGGGTTTCAATTTAACAATTAAATATTAAATTCTACTTAGGGTTTCACACTATTTAGTTTTTTGAAATTGGTGATTTTTGACTACTAATATAATATTATGCAACTTTATTTCTGTTATTGAAGTAATTCAATTTTAGCTTTTGTAATACTAGCCACAATGGTACATATTTAGTTTTTGAAATTGGTTTCTTTTGATTCTTTAGTAATTTGACTTTGATTATGACATTACTATTTCTCAAGGCTTTCACAGATTTACTTGTAAGCTTTGAGCATCTGATTTTGTTTGTAATGTCGGCGGCCACTAGACATGGGCAAACCGGAACCGGAACCGGGCGGAACCGGAGAACCAAACCGGAATCGGAACCGGAAGAACCGGAACCGGCGAGAACCGAAACCGGCCTGTTCACGGTTCAATCCCGGTTCCTCTTTTCAGAAAACCGTGAACCGGCGGTTTTGGAACCGGAACCGGAACCGGGAACCAGATGCCCAAGGGTTAGAATGGATGGTTTGGAACAACTTCTTACATATTACTATCAAAATTTGTTTGATGCAAATGATCCCCGTGTTCCAAATATTGATCAAATATTGTCCGATGCGAAAAATGAATTTTTAAATGTTTTTAAAGAGTACAACTCAATTTATGGTGGTGCTAGTACAAGTGAGGCTCCTCCTCGTCAAACTAGCGAAACGGACAACTCTTTTTTGACTTCTTTTTATGGAAATAGAAAGCGCTCTAGAGGAAGCGGTTCTAATGCGGAATTTGAAAAATATTTGAACACGGAATTTGAATATGATGATGAGGTTGAATTTTGCATTTTACATTGGTGGGCCAAGAGGGCGAGTTCTTATCCTATTGTTTCTAGGATAGCAAGAGAAATATTTGCTTCTCCCGCATCAACGGTTTCGGTTGAGCACGCTTTTAGCATTGGTGGAAATATTGCGGATCCGCAACGTGCAAATTTAACTGTTGAAAATTTAGAAAATCAAAATTTGTTGAATGATTGGGTCAAAGCGGAGAAAAGAGATCAAGAGCCAAAGTTTTCCTCATCCGATGAAGATTTCTTTGATACAACATCGGGAAGTGACTAGAACAATGACACAATCCCAATGGCCCAAATGTAAGTTGATGTAATTTATATAGTTTAATTTGTATAATTTAATTTGTTGCTTTGTTTTATTTTATATATTAGGTTTTTTTTGTTTAGATTAGATTGTTATAATTTAAATAAATATTGTAAAATACTAAGAACGAGGTTTAGGCTCCTTATGTCCTCCCTTACTTATTATAAAAGGGCAAGGTTGGTTGTCTCCCTCATTGTAACATTTTAACAATTATTAATAAAATTTAAGGGTACCGTCCCTTTTTCTTTTATAAAATATGTTAAAATAATTTGTTTATTATTCATCTTCATCCAAATTTGTTAGAATCTTAACAGTTTTGATGGCTTAAAAGAGAAGAAAAGGAAAAGGAAGTGACAAAAGTGCACTGACCAAACTTTGGGGTTGCTGGAATTTGGCTATGGGCGGTCGCCCACCTCTCTCTTGGGCGGTCGCCCATGTGTGCAGAGAGTTTAAACATTGCTTGAATTTGGATATGGGCGGTCGCCCACCTCTCTTGGGCGGTCGCCCACCTGGACAGTTTTCAAAAAAAAAAAAATAAGGCCAAAAAAGGAACCGGGAAACCGTGGAACCGGAACCGGAACCGGCATCAAGGAACCGGAACCGGGAACCGGATTTAGGCGGTTCCGTCTCGGTTCCCCCCTTCCCCGGAACCGGAACCGGCGGTTCGGAACCGGAACCGGATGCCCATGCCTAGCGGCCATTGTCTACATTACATCCCGTTGTTGAGTCACACACATCTTTAACTTTGGCATATACCCTTCGTCCGTTAGCCCTTATAGTGGTATTTTGCAGACACATTTTTCCTCCGTTGTACCATCCACTTGAAAGTGCCACAATTGGATCATCTGCTCTGTGGTATTCTCCATCGCACGATGTTGAAATATCCCCGTCGCTTGGAAAGTCGCTTAGTGTGAGTATTGCCTTTGTACTATTAGACATGAGGGGTGAACATTTGTAAATGGGATAAAGCTTTCCTGGGAGACAACACTTGGATCTATCCTCGTTGTCACATGGAGGGAGATTTTTACCCCTTATAACTCCACTAGGCTTGCAAGCTTGAGCTATGACTTCAGAAGATGTGAAATAACGAGAATACTTAGTATAAGAAGTAATGCCGCTGACATGAAGCTCTTCATATTTCCAATTTTCTGTTTTCCTGAGTGTTGGATGTTGGATACAAGTAAATATAAGAGATTATATATTTATAAAAGGTTTTCCTTACAAAGTTCCAAGCTTACGGTCAAAAACAGAACTGTACCATTGCTTTAATGATAATTTTTTTTTTGGGGGGGGGGGGTGAGTACCACATTCTAGGATATTCTGGAAAATGGAGTATGACTACTGTGCGCTTGGAGTTTCAATTTGGCATATTCTTCAATAAAATGAGTATTTATTTTTATTCTCTTGCCATATGATTGCAAATTTTTAATATTAAATATGTGCAGTTTATAATACTTCATGAAAAGTGTGTGTGAAAGTCTTTATTAGCGGTAAACCATAATTGGATTTATATAGGCGTCAAAGCTGTAACATGTCTTTAGCAGTAACAGCTTGCTCTCTGTTATTCCACTAGATGAGGATGTTGGACCCAGAAGATGAATGAGTTAAAAATAGGTTCCTTATGCTGTACATGTAACGTTACACTTTTCTAATAGTCATCGATGAAGTAAAAGGCAGATCTGTAGTCTGAGGGCATCTCAGAAATGGCAATCCTTAACCAGGGCCCTCCGTAATTGTTCTAGTATGTAAGAAAAGCCTTTCTCCTTCTTCATTTACCAATCTAGTTTTTATGGCATGTTTTTGTCAGACATGGTTCATTTTTTCCGAATAGTAGGATCATTTTCTGTGGTTGATTTGACTCACTAAAGATGAATTATAAGCAAGCCTTCTAACAAAAAAACATTAACAAAAACAATTAGTAGTTCATGTTTACATCAAAGTGAGACTTGCCCTCTTAGGGAATATATATACAACTTTACTATGTGACTTGCCGACGAGTATCGCGGTTCATCTAAATTGTCATGGTTATGCCTTGCAAGAACCTGTTGAACCTTAACTTTATTCAACTCATCTGGATTTTGTCATGTCTTTGATTATTGAATGAACCTATATGTGTAGTTGCAGATGCGTATTTACGTGTATAAAGATAATATATATATTCACGAGTAGAAAAATTACAATTTATATATCAGGGAACAATAAGAACTAGTATATTGCTAAGCTTCAGACCAAGTAATAGCCAAGTCTCCCCAGTTATCTTCAGGGACACCTAAAGCTTTCCACACAGCTTTGGAAGCATCCACGATATTATTGGGGCATGGTGGCTAATAGTCATGATCTTCATCACATCCCATAGTAGAGTCACATTCATCTACAACCATGGCCTTCACGCTTCTCCCATTACCATTTATTGTGATGAAGCTGTGGCACCTGTCCCCTCCTTTATACCATCCAGTTGATAGTGCAACAACCGGTGTTTCATCCGAGTGATAGTGACCGTCACACTCAGATGGCCCCCCACCATCGCCTCCCTTTCGAAAACTGTTTAGTGTGAGAGTTGCCTTGGTATTACTTGTCACCTGGGGTGAACATGTGTAAGTTGTGTAAGGCTTTCCTTGGATGCAACAATCAGAGTCGTTCTCTCGGTTGCACTGTCCAGGAGAGGCCTTTTTCCCCTTAATAGTTTAACTTGCCTTGCATGTCTGAGCAGCAACATCCAGTGAATGCGTGACAAGGAGAATGGACAATAACAGAAGAGATGCTCCCAGGTTGATTTTTTTCATAATATCTCTCTCTTCTTTTCACTCCCTGTGAATGTTTTTGGTTTTGGTGCAACTCTGATAATGTTTTTCTCTATTTATACGAGTTTTACTAGAGAAACGCCAAATGTAAAAAGGCTTCATATTTGGAGTCTTAGTTTGTCATCTTCCTGAATGAAGTGTTGTCTACGTGAAATTCCCGGTAGAGTGTAACGCAGCAATTATTTTCCTTGCATGTCTGTAATTTTCCTAGAAGAGGATATTGGATGCCGAAGAGAGTTGAAGTCTAGGTATGGTCCTCATGTGTAGTTATATATACTCCCTCCGTCCCACATTACCTTACCCGTTTACTGTTGAGCACGAAAAATAAGGAGTGAATATATATAATGTTATTAAAATAGGAGTTGTGAGTGGGTATGAGAGAGAAAGTGGGGTAGAGAATAGTAAGTGAATAGTTGTTGTGAGTATGACAAGTGGGTCCCATGAATAAAGAAGTATTAAAAAGTTTCCTTTTTAGGAAAGTGTGACTGTAAAGTGGGACGCCCAAAATAGCAAAATGGGTAAGGTTTTATGGGACGGAGGGAGTATGCAGTAATCTTCTACTCCCCGCGTCCCTAAATGAGTATCCATTCTTAATTTTTGTGCATCAAAAGTTGGCTTTTAAGCAGTGTTACTAGCATATGTTCATAAATATCCTTAATGATCACACCACTCTCTCTCTCTCTCTCTCTCTCTCTCTCTCTCTCTCTCTCTCTCTCTCTCACACACACACACACACACATATATATATATATATTTTATTAACTTATTGTGAATTTTATTTTTTCTAGCCCACATTTCATGCTCCTCCCCCTTCACCTCCCTCTGTATTCTTTTGACACATCTTTGTTGTTAGGTGTTATAAATTATTTTGCCTCTATATGCATTATTTATCTGTATTTGCACATGACCATATTCCCACCGTGAGCTTTTCTATTTAACTTTTAACTTCTAACTTCTTTGCCTAATAAACATTTCTAGAATGTTTTTGTTAGTCATGGTTCCTTTTTTCGACCGAGTTAGGATCATTTTCTATGGTTGCTTTGACTCGCTGAAATGAATTATAATAAAAAGTCACGCTGCAGGCAGCAGCTGTAGGGTCATAGGGTCTAGTGGTCAGGACATTGGACTCTGAATCCAGAGCCCGAGTTCAAATCTCGGTGAGACCTGTTTTAGTGTTCAAGTTTTTTTCTTATATATTACTCTGTCTGGTGGTTCTGTTTAATTCATGTATAGTGGGAAATTACAAAATCTGTTAAAGAGTATGTCACAAGTCCTTACGGCTGCATGGTTGAACACTGGTATATTTGCTAGTGTATGTATCTCATGCTTACAAAGGAATAATCTTTTAATGTCTACTTAATCAGGATCTCATTCTTATTGATTCACCTTCTTCTGAAGTGTATTATCGTCTTCATATTAGGAATATTAGTTTGTTGTCTTTTCTTTCAGTTGCTCGATTTTCTTTCTGAAATATTTTTTATCTGCAGATGTCCAAACAGTTATTGCCACTACAACAAATCTGATCATTAACAACGTTTTTTGCACAACGTTTTTTTTTTAAATGTTGTTATTGTTCTGCTAAAGACTACGTTTTTTTCATAAATGTTGTGTTTTTCACAATATAACAACGTTTTTTGTTAAATCGTTGTAGGACAATGTCAATGACAACGTTTAACGTTTTTCTGAAAACGTTGTGACTTAGACTTAATTAAGACAACGTTTTTTTGAAAAACGTTGTGACTTAGACTTAATTAAGACAACTTTTTTTTGAAAAACGTTGTGGATATAACAGCCCTCATAAAACTTACAGCCTCTTTATTTCGACCTTAACCCACAAATCGAATTCTCTCTCTCTCTCTAACAAGCTACTCCTCCTCCACCACCATGGCTACCTAGTTCAACGGCTCAACTTTCATCCGGCACCGGCATGCAATTACAGGTGAAATCTCTTTCTCTCTCCCATTTTCTCTCTTTCTTTCTCCCATTTTCTCTCTTTCTCTCTCCGGCTTTCTCGCACAAGGTTCCAATGTATATATCTGTGTAGAACCCTAATTACAAACCCCAAAACATCCTCTACCTGATAATCCTTAAAACATCCTCTACCTCGATGTTGTAAGTTTAGGGCTTTTTAAATTAGTTTGTTTCCGTTTGTAGCCTGAATTGAAATTCCACGATTGAGTTCTGAAATGTTAGGGTTTCTGTGGATTCCTTCTTCTGAGTTATAGGTTGGAAATTTGGGGATTATTGTTGAATTTGAAATTCCTAGGGTTTTCTGTGGTATTTTGAATTCTAACTGCTGTTTGAAATTCGAAATTAGGAATCTGATGTTTCGAGCGCTGAATCCCTAGGGTTTGGTTCAGTTTGGGGCTTCGTTGTGTGCAATACTATAGGAATCTTGTGTTTCTTAGCTTTCAGTTATTTTCACTTTTATGGCTATAACAGGAATGATGTATCCAAGCAGCAACTTCCTACTGTGATTCAGATCTTCGACCAATATGCAATTGCTTTACGTTTCGGTGTGCGGGGCCACATGATACAATGGATACCTTTCCTTGTTTGTGTGGTGACCATCCTCGTGTGCCCAACCCTATGGTACGCTTATTTGGATCATTATGACGGTAGAAGTTTTATTTACTTTTTTCATCCTGCATGGATCATGTGTCATTGTGATGCATTTAGTGGAAAAGACGATTTCATTGTAAGTGGGTCAAAATCATGATATAGTGGTATTTTTTCACTATACTGATGACCCATATCAAATGACCCCCCCCCCAAATAGCTAAGGATGCATATTTAATACCTGTGCCCTCAACTTTTGCACTTCAGTTGCTGATGGAAAGAAAATACTTGCGTTTATGAATGTCCCTGGGCTTGCAAATAAAAATGTCTCTCACGGTGAGAGACATTTTTATATGCACATCAATGCAAGGAATTAACTAAAATTTACAACATTTAGATGTAAATTTAAATTAAATACTCCTAATTCTCATATAAAGTAAGTTACAGGATAGCTAAGGGAAAATGTACTAAAAATTGTTTTTGTATGGTGGTTAACTGGTTTACATAGAACATTGAAAATGCACTATAAGTTGCAGTCTCATATTTGACCATTAATTTTTTGTTGCTATGGCTGTGTTTCTCTCCAGTGACATCTTCAGAAAGTTTGACATGGATTTTATTACCTTTTCAGCAAGCAGCGAAATGATGTCATATTTGAATGCTAACCTCCTGAAATCTATTCGGGTTTTCTTGGCCATGTTTTCAAATGGCACCACAGATGTGGCAAGGGCGATGATGATGTAAGACTTTCCTCCGAAGGAATTTTATTGTTGTAATTAGTTTTTGAATTGCTCCTTAAATTGTTTCATGTGCTTGAGCATCCATTAACCCTTGGCTTTTCCACGGATTGGTATATTTCTCAGATTTGGGGTTACCTTGGGGGAACTCGTATTTTTGCTAAACTGACCCATTGACTGAAGTTGTGACCCAGTTTTCTTGAATTCTCAAGTGTCCCACTCTGGCTTGACTGTTGAAGCTTTGCGTCTGACAAAGTTCACTCTCTGCATTTGGGTTGTGTAAAATTTCAAGGGAAATACTGTTGATTTTGGATTTGATCTAATACAGATTGACCTAGCTTTTATCTATAGTCCGCCACCAGTGTATCATATTTGTGTCAAAAGTCCCTTTTAAGAGTGATTTTATTTTCACCTTGGTTACTTGAAAGAAAGAGGATGTCTAAACTGTATTTTAACAACCTTCTATTTGCAGTTGCAAAATATTTATGACAGCTGCAAAAGACCTAGGTGTCTTAATGGCCATGAATTGGTCAAATGTGAGGGTGGTGGAAGGTCATGCCCACTTGGTTCATCACATCAATGGCTTACTTAGCCAACTAGCTTGGCAATGAGACAGCCCAATAGGTGCTTTCCAAGGAAATTATTTGCAATAGCATACTCCCTCTGTCCAAGGAAATTATTTGCAATCTTTAAACTTGATTCTTTCTCTCTTTATTTGATGCATTTTTCTTCATCTAACAACTAACAAACTCTGACATCTGACAAGGATGATAATCCCCAAAATACCCTTTTTGGGTATAAAACTTTGTAAATATGGTGGAGCACAAGTCAATGGAGCAAGTGATGTGGGTGATACAAGTCTTGGTTATACATTGTTCACACAATGACCTGCAGTCAAGCTTGTGTGCGTGTCAGCTATAGCTAGTGTGCAAAGCCTTTAGGAAAATACTCCCTCCGTCCCAAAACTCGATCATGCCCCCCAACTGTTTGATGAAATGCTCCAAAGTCAGCCTTGCCCTTCAATCAGACCGTTTACCCATCTGATTTCAGTCTTTTGAATAAAATGCTTTTGATGATCTGTGCTAGGACAATCTGATTGATGATACTTTGAAACTCCTTGAAGAAATGATTGATAAAAACATTTTGCCTGATATTGTTACTTACAACTCTTTGAAAAAGAGCTACTCCTTCCGTTCCAAAATGAATGATCATTTTGAGTTTAAGGGTCATTTTTGAAAATGTTGATTTTTAATAAAAAAAAAAAACATTAACATTCTTGCTATTCACTTTCATAAGTTTAGTTTTGCAAAAATATAATGAATTATGAAAAACAATTTGAAAATAATCATTTAGGGACAAAGTTTTATAATTGACAAGTTTCAAAAAAGTCATTCATTTAGGTACAAAAATGATCATTCAATTTGGGACAGAGAGAGTATATTCATTTTGGTACAAAAATGAATATTTTTTATCTGCAGATGTCCAAACAGTTATTGCTTGGAAAGTGTCTGCTTTGAAATGTAGTGTGAAAGCCCCTGCCCAAGAGTTGGTTTTGGGAGAAACTAGTTTCTCCCAAATATTATAAAAAGTCATGTTTTATTTTAAAAACCGGTTCAAAAAGCCGGGTTAGTTTTGGTTTAAAATTCATGAGCCGGTTTTTTTAAGTTAAAAACAAGACTTTTTATAATATTTGGGGGAAACTAGTTTCCCCCAAAATTTTCTGCCCAATAAATTGGTAACTTCAAATCAATTGTATTTACATGTGAATATGAAGTAATGATATTTATTATAATTAGGTGTCAATGCAGTAATATATTTAGTTCTTTTATTACATTTTAACTTATTTGCCTTGATTTCTTTTTGGAACCCATTTACAACCGAGACTTCCTCTATTATAAAAGTGAACAACAAGAAAAAGGTCCGAGTCCCAAAATTACTTGAGGGGTCGGCTAAAATAAATTGTCGAAGGACTCATCGTTGAAGAATGTGAAAACAAAGAAAAAGTGGAGGGATGGTAAAATAAATCCAAAAAATAAATTTAATTATTGGCTTCATTTAGAAAATCATCAATGAATAGAGTTCTGGTTTGAAATTAATGAGAACTTTTGTAATTTCTGGCAAATCTTATCAGCAGGACTTTACTCCCTCCTTATCCCAAGGTGTACCTCTTTCCTATCTCAAATGTTACTACATTTATGAGTTGTCAATTCATGTTCTTTAACACGAATGTACTTTGAGTTATAACTTTGTATAAGTTAATTATCCTAATTAACATATAAAAATTGTTATTGATAATATTTACTCTCCCCATCCCACATACCATTTATCTAAGTGTTTTAGCGTGGGAATTAAGAAAAAGTGTGAGTGGTGCAAGTGTTGTGAGTATGAACAATGAGGTAGGAGAGAGAATGAGCGAGATGAATAGTAAGTTGATTTATATTGTGAGTATAAAAGTAAAGTAAGAGAGAGAATGAGTGAGATGAATAGTAAAGATTATTTGTCATTTTAGAAAAGAGAAATGGTACGTGGGATGTCCAAAAGGGACAAAGAGAAATGGTATACGGGACGGAGGGAGTATAATGGTGTATCAATAACAAGTTTTAAATTTTCATTAGAATAATTAAATTAATCTAAATTTACTGCTCAAAGTACATTCACGATAACACTAAAAAAAATAGGAAGATCATTACGGGATGGAGAGAGTATATAATTAAATCCACGTTCCACAAAATATCCTACTTAATAAGGATAATATAGTTCCACTTGTACATTTTTTTTCTTTTTGAAGTCTGATTAGGTCACTAGGTTGCCAGTTTATTGTACTAGATGTATGATTAAGTGATTTTCTTAAGTAAAGAAGCATTTGTTTATTTTCTTATTTACTATTGCTCCATTTGTATAAGACCAGTTGCATTTTAATTTATGTTACTGAAAATGTCATAATCCAAGTTTCTATCTTCCTTCCCTTAAATTCAAAATTAGTGCTGTTATTCATTTTGCACCTTCATCATCATTTCTTACTAATAAAGGGAATAAAAAGCAGTTATTTAAATAAAAAAAATTACTTTCTCAGTTACACGTATGAGAAAGAAAGTCTTATGCATCTAGTGTAATTGCAAAATAAAAATAAAAATATATAAGTCTGATTACAAAAAGTCATGTGCATTTAAAAACAAAAGCAAGTTCAAATTTCTTTCTCATAAGTTTGTGGTGAAACAAGGAATCTTATAGCTAGTTGTCTCATCAAAGTTAACTCTAATATAATACTAGTAACACTTAAATCCAAAATCAACGAAATTATCTATTCCCTCCGTCCTATCTGAAAAGGTATGAAGTTGATATTGCACGAAAATTAAGAAAAATGTATAGTGAATTAAGTGTTGTGAATATAAAAAGTGGGGTAGGAGAGAGAAAGTGAGATAGAAAATAGTAAGTAGATAGTTATTGTGAATATGACAAGTGGGTCTCATAAATAAAAAAAATATTAAAAAAATTCCATTTTGAGTGTCTTTTTTCAATGTGATATCCAAAATGCAATTTTGTGTCTTTTCAGGTGGGATGGAGGGAGTACATAATACGGATATTATAATACTACTTGTATATTACTTTCTATTATTTGAAGGACGATTAGTCTCTAGGTTGCCCATTTCTTTGTCCAAAAGATGCATGATTAGGAAGGACATCTTTATAATCAAGGAAGCATTCATTGTCTTATTTATATTACCCCTAAACGGGACACCAAAAATAGAAATTTGCCCATCATAAAATGCTTGCAGTTCTATGAGAGATTTTTTGTCCCAAATACTTGCAGTTTTACAATTTTTTATATACTATTGACACATTATATTTACACTATTCTTATTAATGATTAGGTAGTTGTCATTGTAAAATTATTTAATTAATTAGATATTTGAAATATTTAAAAGGTAATTTAATCTATTATTTGATATGTATTAATAATTGTTCTTTAATGTGTGAAAAGCTATAAAGTTTACTTTGAGGACAGAGGAGGTAATTTTTTAACGAGATTTTGACTATTTTAATTTTTGGGAAGAAATTATTTAAAAAAAATTATAACATGGTGTAATAAGTGGGAAAGAAAAAAAGAGAGCACGAGAATCATGACAAAAGGAATCAAAACCAGCAGTGCACAAATTCCCACCACCCATTGTACATTAATGAATCACTTTTACCTAGGAAACATTGTGCAAATAGAATTTTCATTGTGCAAATAGAAATGTCCATATATAAAGGCACAAGTGCAATCTAGTGCTAACTTTTTCCTCCAAAATATAGATGATTCTAGAACATTGTTTTATCTTTTAATTTATTGACATGCTCAAATTCCAACACTCTAATTATACAAGTAATAATTGTAGATCACTAGGCTCTAATTATTAACACTAACTACCAAATAAATCAATTTTTATTGCTATTATTTTATTAAAAAATGTGTTTCAACTATAGTATATATTTTCAGTCCACTCTATATTACATAAAATGGCAACTTTTTCATTAAAAGTTTTTTTTATCATTTTAAGTTGAAGTAATAATTTTTTGAAAAAAATACATCATGCAAGTATAAAATAAAATATCAAAAAATAAATTGACAAAAGTCATTTATGAACACAATATAGAAAAAAAAGGTTATTCATTTTAGAACAAAAAAGTCATATATTTTGGGAAGGAGACATTAGTAATATTTTTTTTTTAATAAAACATACTCCCTCCGTCTCGATAATTGCTTCACCCTTCTGGGGTGGGCACGCAAATTAAGAAAATTGATGAGTGGAGAAAATGTTGTGAGTGTAATAGTAAAATAGGAGAGAGAATGAGTGGAGGAAATAGTAAATTTGAAAAATGTTGTGAGTGTAATAGTAAAATAGGAGAGAGAATGAGTGGGTGAAATAATATAGATTCTTTGTATTTTAGAAAAGGTGAAGCTTTAAACGGGACACCCATTTTAGCAAAAAGTGAAGTTAATAATGAGACGGAGGGAGTATATTTCATCGACTCTGTAACGACCCTAACCCTAGGCACTATTTTAGATAATATTATATGCTCTTAATATTATTGTTACGAGTCGTGACCAGGGTAAAGGGAAGTCGTGCCTGGTTTGGGACGACTGATTCAGAGGAATGTCAAATGGGCACGAGTCGTGCCCTGGGGCACGAGTCGTGCCCTGGCCTGGTTACATTGCACCAACTTTAGAGCTGTTCAAACCTAATCCAACTGGAATCAAAATGAAATCTCTTTAACCTAGATTAAAGTAGAATACTTTGGCTACTCAATGACATCTTAAGTGATCAAAATGAAATTGGGGAAGTACTTTAAATATTGTTTGGAAATTGCAAGGTAGCCTAGTTTGGTAATTGGACAAGTGTGACTCCAACTTGGTAATTTGGCTTGGATCTTCGTAAAGACCATGTATTATTGAATATTGTCTAAGTAGGGATAATTATTGATACTTGTTACCTTACTTGAGTACATATTCATGGATTGTATTATGCTTAGTGTATTACATAAATGTTGCACTATGATATTGTTGGAACATGAGTATATATTACCATGTGGCTATGTTGTTTATCCCCTTTGTGGATTATATTCAAGTAACTATTATGTGCTTGATAATTTGTTAATCAGCTGATGTTGGGGGTATAACATAATACGATCAATTATGGAAGTGTGACCTAATGTGATCGGATTATATTATATCTGTGACCGTCCCCTCCTGTGGCCACAGGTCGGGGTTATAGCATCTGTATTGAGCCAAAAGCCTTACAGAGTTGCTACTATCTTATATGGTTCCCTGAGAAATGGGTCTTATAAGATGTGAGTATTGCTTAAGCAGCTCACCTAAGATTTGAGTATTATACCCAATGTTGTACGACTATTGTTCAGACGGGAAAAGGTAAACCAAGGTAATGAAAGGTGTTTACAGCTTTTCCAATGTGTTATATGCAACTTGTTATGTGTTGCATCTTATTTGGCATATTGCTGCATTCATAATAGCTTGCTGAGATTTATTCTCACCCCTCTCCCTTTAATGTTTTTAGATCCCGAGACAGCGAACCAGCCAAGTAAGGGCGGAAAGGAGTTTGGAAGTGATCTTTTGGGTATTGTCGGGGTACGTATAGGTTGGCGTAGAAAATGTATTTTGATATAATTCCTTTATGGAGTTTGTAATTATAAACTTTAATTTCTACGTTAGAACCGATGTCTTTTGTAACTAAACAGATGAATGTTTTTCAAAATTGGTCAACTCCTCCTCCAAAGTGGAGAGGAGTGGAGTTATTTTGAAATGGTAATGTTAATGATGTTTATGTTTGAAAGTTAAATCAAAGTTTTAAAAGTTTAGGAATTTTGGGTTAGTTTGAGGACGCTCCAGCTTGGGACACGTGTAGGTTCCGGGTCGGGGTCCTCACAGTTGGTATCAGAGCTCGGTTAGAGTTCTCGGGTAGAGTCTAGCTGAGTGAGAGTGTGTGATAACTGACGTCGAGTGTTAATGCAGGAGTTTGTTCTAATGGCGGGTAATGATGGAGATCAGGATCGGGCTTTGGGTAATGTTGGTAATCTGAATGACGAAATGATGGATATGTTCCGAGTGTTTCTTCAGAATATGGCAAATCAGAATCAAGGTAGGGGACAACAACAGCCCGAAGGCAGGCAAGGACACCATGGTCTAGAGAAGTTCGTGAAGATGTCTCCTCCTAGCTTCAACGGAGATCCGGATCCGGCGAAGGCGGAGAGATGGCTGAAGCGATGAATAAGATTTTCTTGGCAATGGAGAGTTCGGATGCGGAAAAGGTAAGATGCGCCGTTATCAAGTTGGAAGGACCCGCTGAGCATTGGTGGCAGGTAGTGAAGGATGGCTGGGATCGAGATTTGACACCACAGACTTGGGAGAATTTCACGCGCAAGTTCCGGGATCATTTCTTTCCGATGGTTACTAGAGATAAGAAGGAGGTTGAGTTTCTGAAACTAGAGCAAGGGACGATGACCATAGCACAGTATTCAGCCAAGTTTACGGAGTTAGCCCGATATTGTCCCCATTTGGTACCAGAGGAAGAGAGGCGGATCTACCGGTTCGTGAAAGGTTTAAGGGTGGAGTTCCGGAAGCAGTTACTGACGCATGACTTCGCCAACTTTCAGGCAGCCGTGAATATGGCGTATCGGATTGAGAATGATATAGAGGAGCACCGTGGTAAATCTGAAGGCGGAAACAGAAATATATTTCAAGGTCAAGGTTCGGGGCAGAATAGGGGGCAATCAAGGACAGCAGCTTCGGGAGCAGGTAGAGGAGGATTTGTGGCGGCACCGACAAACCGTTCGCCTCCAGGTCAGTTTGGGGCATTGTCTGGATATTGCAAGAAGCCAGGGCATTCGGAGGACAAGTGTTGGAGCAAGCAAAGCCGATGTTTAGAGTGTGGGGCAACAGGCCATTTCTGGAGGAATTGTCCCAAGTGGCAAAAGAAGCAAGCTTCGGGTGGTGGTCAAGGAGGACAAGGTAGTGGTGTGAAGAGAGATGTAGACGGGAAACCCAAAGATAGAGTGCAAGGTCGAGTGTTTGCCTTGGGTCGAGGAGAGGTCGATCCCAATGCCGTCATTAGAGGTATAGTCCCTGTCTCAGAAGTTAAGGCCCGCATTCTTATAGATCCCGGGTCTTCCCATTCATTTATGGCATCTCATTTTGCATTTTCATTGCATAAACTGCCTGAATCTATGCCTTATGTGTTGGAGGTCTCTACTCCTATGGGAGAGTGCCTTGCATCTTCTTTGATATATCGTGGTTGTGATGTGACTATATGTGGGCATGTATTGCCGGTGGATTTGGTCGAGTTACCAATCCGTGATTTTGATGTGATCCTTGGGATGGATTAGTTGAGTCAGTGTCATGATTTGGTAGACTGTCGTAAAAAGCGAGTCTCATTTGCTATGCCTGATGTGCCTACTTTTATATTTGATGCGGACAAATCTATGTTCGGTTTACATGTTATCTCTGCTTTAAAAGCTAGAAAGATGCTATCTAAGGGGTGTGCGGGTTACTTGGCTTATGTGGTAGATTCCAATAAGAAGTCTCCCGAGTTAGCTCATGTCCCGATTGTTAATGAATTTAGTGATGTGTTTTCTAGTGAGTACTCTATGCCTCCGGATCGTGAGGTAGAGTTTTGTATTGACTTAGTGCCCGATACCGCCCCTATTTCTAAATCACCCTATAGAATGGCTCCGGCCGAGTTAAAAGAGTTGAAGGTCCAATTGCAAGAATTGCTAGACCGGGGTTTTATTCGCCCTAGTGTGTCTCCGTGGGGAGCACCGGTTTTATTTGTTAGGAAGAAGGATGGTACCTTACGATTATGTATTGATTATCGTTTGTTGAACCAAGCCACCATAAAGAATAAGTATCCTCTTCCGCATATAGATGATTTATTTGATCAACTTCATGGTTCCGTTATCTACTCAAAACTTGATTTGAGAAGCGGATACCATCAGTTAAAGATTAGACCGGATGATATTGCCAAAACAGCTTTCCGAACTAGATATGGTCACTATGAGTTTGTTGTGATGCCTTTTGGGTTGACTAATGCTCCGGCGGTATTCTTGGATATGATGAACCGTGTTTTCAAGCCTTATCTTGA
Source organism: Adenophora triphylla var. japonica (assembly GCA_022495995.1). Lineage (NCBI taxonomy): Eukaryota > Viridiplantae > Streptophyta > Magnoliopsida > Asterales > Campanulaceae > Adenophora > Adenophora triphylla. The sequence continues at coordinate 121,433 of JAFEMH010002991.1, forward strand.
TAGCTTTGTGGTGGTATTCATAGATGACATCCTTGTGTATTCTAAGTCCCGGGAGGAGCATGAAAATCATTTGAGGATTGTCTTGTCAGTTCTTCGTGAGAAGCAGTTGTACGCCAAGTTCAGCAAGTGTGAGTTTTGGCTTGAGCAGGTTTCTTTCTTGGGGCATGTAGTGTCGAGTTCGGGAATTTCCGTGGACCCTTCAAAAATTGAAGCCGTGGTTAATTGGAAGCAACCTTCGACTGTGACTGAGGTTCGTAGTTTTCTTGGTTTGGCGGGATATTACCGAAGGTTTATTGAGGGTTTTTCTCGGATTTCTACTCCGTTGACAAGGTTGACTCGGAAAGATGTATCGTTCGTATGGGATTCCAAGTGTGAAGCAAGTTTCAATGAGTTGAAGAAGAGGTTGACGACGGCTCCTGTTCTTACCCTTCCGGATGGTTGTGAGAATTTTGTGATCTATAGTGATGCCTCGAAGGCGGATTTGGGATGTGTCCTAATGCAAAATGGGAAAGTTATTGCGTATGCCTCTAGGAAGTTATCACCGGCGGAACAGAATTACCCTACTCATGACATGGAATTGGCGGCGATTGTATTTGCGTTGCATAAGTGGAAGCATTACCTTTATGGGGCGAAATTTGAGATTTTCACCGACCATAAGAGTTTGAAATATTTATTTACCCAAAAGGAGTTGAACAACCGACAAAGGAGATGGCTAGAGTTCTTGAAGGATTTTGATTGTGTAATTTCTTATCACCCGGGAAAGGCCAATGTGGTGGCGGATGCGATTAGCCGAAAGGCTTATGTGACAGCTTTGAGTACCCAAGAGTTGAGGAGTGAAGTAATACTTGCGAATGTGCGAGCCGTTCCTACATTGTATGGAGATTTGAAGGAAGCTCAACAAAGTGATCCGGAGTTGAAGAAAATTTTAGATCAAGTGCAAGATGGGAAAGCCGGGGAATTTTCGTTTAATAGAGATGGGATCTTAACCTTCCAAGGGAGAATTTGCGTTCCTTCATCACCGGAAATCAAGAGGCGTGTTTTAGAGGATGGTCATAAGTCCAAGTTTGCGATTCATCCGGGTAGTACCAAAATGTATCAAGACTTGAAGCGTGGGTATTGGTGGAAGGGAATGAAAAGAGAAATTGCGGATTATGTTTCTAAGTGTTTAACTTGTCAACAAATCAAGGCCGAACATCAGAGACCGACGGGACTACTTCAACCATTGGATATTCCGGAGTGGAAATGGGAAGGGATCTCGATGGATTTTGTTTCGGGTTTGCCTCTTATAGCGAAGAAGATGGATGCTATTTGGGTTATTGTGGATAGATTGACAAAGTCGGCTCATTTTATTCCGATATCAACCAAGTTTTTGTTAGAGAAGTTAGCTCAGTTATATATGAAGGAGATTGTGAGACTTCACGGGGTTCCGGTTAGTATTGTTTCCGATAGGGATCCGAGATTTACTTCTAGATTTTGGAGAGCATTGCATGAAGCCTTGGGTTCTAAATTGTGTTTTAGTACGGCGTTTCATCCTCAAACCGACGGTCAGTCCGAGAGAACTATTCAGATACTTGAGGATATGTTACGGGCTTGTGTGATGGATTTCCAATTGTCATGGGAAGATCATTTACCGTTAGTGGAGTTTGCCTACAACAACAGTTATCAGTCTAGCATTGAGATGGCTCCGTATGAGGCGTTGTATGGTAGAAAGTGTCGATCTCCGATGTGTTGGGACGAGGTTGGTGAAGCGAGACTTTGGGGTCCGGATTTGGTTAGAGATTCAACGGAGAAGATCAAGGTGATTCGGGATAGATTGAAAACGACTCAGAGTAGACAGAAAAGCTACGCCAACAATAGAAGACGGGATTTATCTTTTCAGGTTGGTGATTTTGTGTTCTTGAAGGTCTCTCCGAGGACGGGAATTAAAAGGTTTGGTAATAAGGGTAAATTGGCTCCGAGGTTCGTTGGACCGTTTGAGATTCTAGAGAAGATTGGGGATTTGGCTTACCGGTTGGCGTTACCTCCCTCATTTTCCTTACTTCATGATGTGTTTCATGTTTCTATGTTGAGGAAGTATTGTCATGATCCTTCCCATATTTTGAGTTCTCCCCCCGATGATGTTCAAGCGGATATGTCTTATGTTGAGGAACCGTTGAGAGTCTTAGAGTTCCAAGTTAAGGAGTTGAGGACTAAGAGCATTCCGATAGTGAAAGTTCTATGGAAGAATCATACCGTTGAGGAAGCAACGTGGGAGCTAGAGTCGAAGATGAGAGCGAAATACCCTTGGTTGTTTGAGCACCCAAGTAAGTCTTTTTAAAATTCGGGACGAATTTTCTTTAAGGGGGAGTGAGTGTAACGACCCTAACCCTAGGCACTATTTTAGTATAATATTATATGCTCTTAATATTATTGTTAACATTATGTGTTCATTTTATATCTGTGATTTCTTATATTAGGATGAAATGATTGGGAAATAAAATAATGTTCTAGGGGAAAATATAAAAATAGAAAATAAATAAAGTATGAGATGAGGTTAAATTGTGGGGGCAAAGAAATTAGAGTAAAGAGTTTAGTTTTAATGTCTTGGAAATTGAAGGATCTAGTTGTTTATTGTGAAAGCCTTTGATTAATAGGGGATGGGGGGCCATACCCATTAAAACCCTCTCCTTCCCTCCTTAGTCAAAAAGGGCAATACCCTCCCATACTTCCATCATCCTTCCCATACTCCATCCTCCTCATTCTTCTCCTTCATTTCTTTTACAATTTCCATGGAAGCTCCCATTTGAAAGCCTCACCTTCACAAGTCCTAGAGAAGTAAATCCTTATCCATTTTCCAATCAAGTTGTACTTTTGTGCTTGGTGCATCTAGGGGAGTTGATCAAGCCAAGAAAATCCTCATTCCATCTTGTATTTGCTAAGGTGAGTTATTATGACCCTTCCCTTCTTTAAATGTTCATGAATATTAAATGTTGTCATGGTTGTTCTAATGGCTATTTGATGCTTTGGGGAAACCTTCTTGGATTTGAGGAATTTGTTAGTGTTATAGAAAATGTTGTGGTTCATGGAAGTGGTAAAGAGTGGAAGTAAATGGATTGTGTTGGATTAAATGGAAATCTTAAAAAAGGGTAGTAAGTTGGGTGGAAAACCAATTGGTAATAATCTATGTTTAGGACATAATGCCTTTGAGTAAATGAGTTAGAATGAAGTTAACAAAGTTATAAATTCCTTTTAGGTTCACCAATTAGAAGGGTCTTAGTATGAAATTTGGTTTTTGGGAATCCCTAGACTAAACTGCTGATGCTACCAGTTTCTGGGTCGTGGCACGAGTCGTGCCCTGGGGCACAAGTCGTGCCCATGCCCAATTCGTGACCACGAGTCGTGCCTAGGAGACCAAGTCGTTCTGAGTAACTTAAGGAAATTGGCACGAGTCGTGCCCTCAGGCACGAGTCGTGCCCTCAGGCACGAGTCGTGCCATGTGGAAGTCACGAGTCGTGACCAAGGTAAAGGGAAGTCGTGCCTGGTTTGGGACGACTGATTCAGAGGAATGTCAAATGGGCACGAGTCGTGCCCTGGGGCACGAGTCGTGCCCTGGCCTGGTTACATTGCACCAACTTTAGAGCTGTTCAAACCTAATCCAACTGGAACCAAAATGAAATCTCTTTAACCTAGATTAAAGTAGAATACTTTGGCTACTCAATGACATCTTAAGTGATCAAAATGGAATTGGGGAAGTACTTTAAATATTGTTTGGAAATTGCAAGGTAGCCTAGTTTGGTAATTGGACAAGTGTGACTCCAACTTGGTAATTTAGCTTGGATCTTCGTAAAGACCATGTATTATTGAATATTGTCTAAGTAGGGATAATTATTGATACTTGTTACCTTACTTGAGTACATATTCATGGATTGTATTATGCTTAGTGTATTACATAAATGTTGCACTATGATATTGTTGGAACAAGAGTATATATTACCATGTGGCTATGTTGTTTATCCCCTTTGTGGATTATATTCAAGTAACTATTATGTGCTTGATAATTTGTTAATCAGCTGATGTTGGGGGTATAACATAATACGATCAATTATGGAAGTGTGAACTAATGTGATCGGATTATATTATATCTCACATCCGTCCCCTCCCCGTGGCCACTGTCGGGGTTATATCATCTGTATTGAGCCAAAAGCCTTACAGAGTTGCTACTATCTTATATGGTTCCCTGAGAAATGGGTCTTATAAGATGTGAGTATTGCTTAAGCAGCTCACCTAAGATTGGAGTATTATACCCAATGTTGTACGACTATTGTTCAGACGGGAAAAGGTAAACCAAGGTAATGAAAGGTGTTTACAGCTTTTCTAATGTGTTATATGCAACTTGTTATGTGTTGCATCTTATTTGGCATATTCGCATTCATAATAGCTTGCTGAGATTTATTCTCACCCCTCTCCCTTTAATGTTTTTAGATCCCGAGACAGGCGGACCAGCCAAGTAAGGGCGGAAAGGAGTTTGGAAGTGATCTTTTGGGTATTGTCGGGGTACGTATAGGTTGGCGTAGAAAATGTATTTTGATATAATTCCTTTATGGAGTTTGTAATTATAAACTTTAATTTCTACGTTAGAACCGATGTCTTTTGTAACTAAACAGATGAATGTTTTTCAAAGTTGGTCAACTCCTCCTCCAAAGTGGAGAGGAGTGGAGTTATTTTGAAATGGTAATGTTAATGATGTTTATGTTTGAAAGTTAAATCAAAGTTTTAAAAGTTTAGGAATTTTGGGTTAGTTTGAGGACGCTCCAGCTTGGGACACGTGTAGGTTCCGGGTCGGGGTCCTCACAGACTCTCTTCTATTATACAACCATCATTTTATACGAGTATATATAATATAATATAGATATGGTTTTTAGTTTTTTTTTTGAAGTCATATTTTTTCTACTTAAAAAAAGGGGCATTTACAAAAAATTACTTTTGAAAGGTGGAAATTACAAAAAAAACACATAAGTTGGAAATTACAAAAAACTACTTTCTTTATTACAAAAAACTACTTTCTTTAATTTTGGGAACAAAAAAATTTATTATTATTATTTTTTTTTTTTTGCAAGTTTTTTTTTTTTTGCAAAAAAATTTTTTTTTTTGGTCAGACTACTGTGACCTCCATTTCACTTAGCACTTAGCACAAAACCTTTTAAAAAATAACTGAATGACATTTATCGGTTGTTTAACCAAATACCAAGCACAAAAACTCATTAAACAACTGATAAATCCATTCATCAGTTGTTTGAACCAAACACTTAGCACAAAAATAACTGATAAACAACTGATAAACATGATAAACAACTGATAAACAACTGATAAACAACTGATAAACAACTGATAAACATGATAAACAACTGATAAACATGATAAACAACTGATAAACATGATAAACAACTGATAAATAACTGATAAACATGATAAACAACTGATAAACAACTGATAAACAATCGATAAACAACTGATAAACATGATAAACAACTGATAAATAAATGATAAACAACTGATAAACATGATAAACAACTGATAAATAAATGATAAACAACTGATAAACATGATAAACAACTGATAAACATGATAAACAAATGATAAACATGATAAACAACTGATAAACAAATGATAAACATGATAAACAACTGATAAACAACTGATAAACAACTGATAAACAACTGATAAACACTGATAAACAACTGATAAACAACTGATAAACAACTGATAAACAACTGATAAACATGATAAACATGATAAACAACTGATAAACAACCGATAAACAACTGATAAACATGATAAACAACTGATAAACACGGATAAACAACTGATAAACAACTGATAAACATGATAAACAACTGATAAACATGATAAACAACTGATAAACACTAATAAACAACTGATAAACAACTGATAAACATGATAAACAACTAATAAACAATTGATAAACAACTGATAAACAATCGATAAACAACTGATAAACAACCGATAAACAACTGATAAACATGATAAACAACTGATAAACAACTGATAAACAAATGATAAACATGATAAACAACTGATAAATAACCGATAAACAACTTATAAACATGATAATATTCCAAAAAAGGCAACCTAAACAAAGATGCCACCAAACTGTCAAATATTAGACAGAAATCACCAAACAATAACTGATGGGATCCTTGCATCACCAACCATACCACTTGAATATGATACGGAATACAAGGAATTCAATGAACCGAAAGAAACTGATGTTAACCAACACAAAACTAGAAAAGGAAATTGAGAGCAATTCAAGAAGCCAAAAATACCCAAGATTAGGCAAGAATATGGCCAATATTGTAACTTTGTCTACCATCCAGAGAGGGGTCAACTTGTCGACAAAATGTCAAAAAATATCAGTAAATTTGGGAAACTGTCCAATGCAACTACATCACCTTGGCCGTGGGGGTGGAGTGCATTGGGAATGGGGAGAGTTTATAACTCTTAATTCTCAACACCGAAACATATACTCCCTCCGTTCCGGCCCAAATGTCTCAAAATGGATTCGGCACGGGAATTAAGGAATAAATATATATAATGTAAAAAGTGTATAGTGAAATAAATGTTGTGAATATGAAAGTGATGTAGGAAAGAGAAAGTGGGGTAGGGAATAGTTAGTGGATATTTATTGTGAGTATGACAAGTGGGTCCCACAAATAAAAAAGTAATAAAAAACTTTCCTTTTTTGGTTGAGATATTTTAAATGGAACGCTAAAAAAAAAGTTGAGACATTTGAGCCGAGACGAAAGAGTATTATTCAATTAATGGTAAAAGAATGGCATGCAATTTGTACAACAACAACTAGATCAGCCCAAAAATCAAAGTGATACTGTTGAGCCAGTAAAAATACTTGAAAACAATTCATAATCAATTTATTACCAGAATATAGGCAAACATCATTTTCCAACCACCATGGCAAAGATACAAATTACGTCAATCTCACTGATAGTTACACACTAGCCTTCAACACACCATATATATCATCATTACGCAGAGATTTGCACCAACAAAAGGATGTGAATCACAAAACTCAACCTCAAAAGACTTGCCATAATCTTAAGAAGTAAATTCACGCTACCAGAAATCCATGTCACCAAGAACTATGCATCTACAATAATATACTCACCGCTTTTCCCTTGTACAAAAACCCGTCGTGCCTCTCTCATTCTCAATTTCTGTTCAGATCTTGTAATTTGTTTCGAATTTTAGTGAAATTCGCCTGAATTTCTGATAGCTTGGGCGGAATTTAGTGAAATTCGGCCTGAATTTCTTATAGCTTGGCCGGAATCAATGGACTCGCCGGACGTGGGGAAGGTGATCGCCGGAGGGAAGGTTGTCACCGGAGTTGGGTTGGGTAAAGAGAGATGGGTGTGTGTTTTGTGTGCAAAATAGTTTTTTGTAATATTCATATATAGCTAAATAGTTTTTTGTAAAATCACAACTTACATGTTTTTTTTTGTAAATAGCATGTTTTTAAGTGAGTTTTTGATAAAAAGTCCTTAAAAAAATCATATTTCTTTTATCGTGCTATTTTATTTTGTTATCTTACCAAAATAAACACTATCACGTTCTTATATAAAAAAACATATTTATACGATTTTATCTAGAAAATTTTCCAAATTTTGTAATATTAATTCATTAACATTAGCATCAATTTATGAAAAATTATTATTTTTATCTTCGTCTATAATTTTTACATCCCTCTCTCTCTCTCTCTCTCTCTTACCAAAATTCAACATTAGTGCAAAGGTTTAGGCTTTCTTGATTTGATTTTGATTATAAACTAAATCAATCTAAATATCAATTGCTCCCAACTTCGTGGCAAGTTCCTATTTTCCTTTTCTGTTTATATAATGTCATTTTTATTAATTAAGAACTAAGGCTCCGTGTGTTTGGGGTAAAATGTTTTTCGAAAAATATTTTTCTCATTTTCCGGTGTTTGTTAAGAACCGAAAAATGGGGAAAACATTTTTCGAAAAACATTTTCCCCACTTTTCTAAGTAAAATGATTTACGAATTTTTCCTAAGTAAAACATTTTCCGGAAAATGATAATACCCTCACATACACATACACACCTAACTTTTCATACACCTCCACGTTACCCACCCCACATCAACCACCCCATCCTCATCCCCATCCCTGTCGAGTAAAAAATAATCATTTTAAATTTATTTTTAACAACTCCTTCTCCAATCCACTCACCACCCCCTGCCACCCTACCCCCCACCCACCCCTCCCCCCATTGGGTCAAATAAAAAATTAATCATTTTAAATTTATTTTTAATAACTCTCCATCCCACTCGACTCAACTGCCCCCCCCCCCCATCCCCCCCACCCGTCAGGTAAAAAAAATTAACCATTTTAAATTTATTTTAACAACTCCCCACCCACTCCACTCATCAGCCCCCCCCCCACCACCACCCCCTCTCGGGTAAAAAAAATTAATCATTTAAAATGACTAAATTTTTTTTTACCCGACCGGGAGAGGCAGGGGGTGGTGCTGGTGAGTGGAGTGGGGTGGGGAGTTGTTAAAAATAAATTTAAAATGATTAAAAAAAATTTGACCCAACAAGGGGGCATGGGGGCAAGGGAAGGGGTAGGGGGTGCTGGTGAGTGGAGTGGGGTGGGGAGTTGTTAAAATAAATTTAAAATGATTGTTTTTTTTACCCGAGGGGGGGGGGGGCAGGGAGTGGTAGTGGTGAGTAGGGTGGGATGGTGGGGGTGAGTGGGGTGGGTAAATTTGTAGTCAACTCAATCGAACATTTTTCGAAAAATATTTTCCTTACAAAACAGTCGAAAACATGTTTATCTCATTTTTCGAAAAACGTTTTCATTTTTCGAAAAATATTTTGCAGGAAATCATTTTTCGGAAGATGTTTTACGCTAAACAAACGGAGCCTAATAGCGGATATTAATGCCTTTTTTACTTTAATTTTTTGTTTTATTGTTCGATTGATTTGAGGGATTATTATGCCCATATCTTTCTTTCTTTACTTAGTAATACGTATATAACATCACAAAAAGTAAAATCACATGGACCACACCAATTGCCTTAATCATTAATTTCTTACTTTTTTAAGTTTAAAATAATTGTCAATTTTTTTTATTATATCCTCACAACAAAAACTCCCTACCCACATTTTCCCTCCTACTTTATTTTTTCATACTCACAAGATTTACTTCTTCTTAATACTTGTGTCAAATCAAACTAAGAACATTGAATCGGGAAGGAGGAAGTATTAAATTGCTTTGTAGATAAATATATGGAGTTTTTATCAAAAACTACCTAAAAAAGATGTTAGTTAAAAAAAAAAAACATGTAATATGTGATATTGCAAAAAACTACTTTTTTTTCTTTTTTTTTTGTCTTTTCAGTTAAAATAACTGATAAATGCATTTATCTGTTGTTTATAAGTGAAAAATAGTTTCTTAAAGAGTATTTTGTGTTCGATTTTTTGGTTAAAACAACTGATAAATGCATTTATCAATTTTTAACTGATAAATGCATTTATCAGTTGTTTGACAGATAAACACAAAAAAAAAATAGTTTTTTGTAATATCCAACTTATGTGGGTTATTTTGTAATATCCATCTTTCAAAATTAATTTTTGGTAAATGCCCTCCTTTTCTTGATTTTGGGGTGAGAGTCATGTGTAGAATTTGTACGCTTATTTAAAAAAAAATATTAAAAATGAGTACTACAAATTGTCCAAAGCATTTTTAATAATTGAAAATTGGTTAGTTAAGTGTCGATTATTTTAAAATCCTACGAATGGCTGAGAACATGTATGTCAATATAATATACTACATTATTATTTGTCATTTAAAAAAATAATGTAAAGTAGGATTGCAAAAAGTTAAAAAATAGAGTTAGAAATTAGAATTAAGAATTTCTAGGAAGAGAGTGGTAGGATTTTTTTTTATATTTTTATTTATAGGCATTACGGGGGCCCGTGCACCCCACCCACCAACAACCCACATATGAATAACTCCTGTCAATTATGAGTGTTGGACTTGAACCTCCTAACTCTGCCCCCACACCCGACATCATCAAACCTGTTCAATCAATCTCCACCGTCGAATATACTGAGAATTATTAAAGTCGATGGGCCCACCCACTTTCATTCAAATTTATACACCTACACTAGTACGACCTTCGCTTTAAATTCATTTCTCAGAAGTTGAGGGTGAATAATGTCTCTTTGTACTAGATGCATTATTAGGACGGCCATCTTTTTATTTTTAAATAAAGAAGCGTTTACTCCCTCGTTTAATTAGTCACTCTATTATTATTTCAAAACAATTCCTTCTATGATTGCTTTTACCCTTCACCCTCTTATCTAAACAAAGCATCTCCCTTTCTTTTCATCTCTCTCTCTCTCCACCTTACTGAATATTATGAAAACAATATAGAAACAAAAAGGTTTTTCATTTTAAAACAAAAAAGTTATATATTTTGGGACGGAGGCGACATTAGTATTTTTTTTTAATAAAGCATAGTATATTTCATCGACTCTCCACGTTTCTCTCTCTTACTCCCTCCTTTCCGGCCCAAATGTCCCAAAATGGGTTCGGCGCGGGAATTAAGGAAAGTGATGTAAGAAAGAGAAAAAGTTTAAATGTTGTGAGTATGAAAAATTAAATAGGAGAGAGAATGAGTGGGAGGAATAGTTAGGAGAGAGAATGTTGTGAGTGTAAAAGTAAAGTAGGAGAGAGAATGAGTGAGTAGAATAGTAAAAAAACTTTTCTTTTTTGGATTGAGACATTTTAAATGGGACGCCCAAAAAGGAAAATTGGGACATTTGGACTGGGACGGAGGGAGTATTATACAACCATCATTTTATACGAGTATACTCCCTCCGTTTCGTTTATAGTTTCACCCTTTTGAGCATGACACGCAAATTAAGAAAAAAAAATTAGTGGAGAAAGTGTTGTGAGTATAAAAGTAAAATAAGAGAGAGAATGAGTGGAGGAAATATTAAAGTTGATTGGTGTTGTGATTATAAAAGTAAAGTAGGAGAGAGAATTAGTGGGTGAAATAGTAAAGATTCTTTGCCATTTTAGAAAAGGTGAAGCTTTTAACGGGACACCCGTTTTGACAAAAGGTGAAGCTTCCAATAGGACGGAGGGAGTATATAATATAATATAATATAATATAATATAGATATGATTTTTAGATTTTTTTTTGAAGCCATATTTTTTCTACTTTTCTTTTTTCCTTTGATCCGTTCTAGATTAGGAGTTCAATTTCATAAATGTCAAATTTTGAACAGTTTTTTTTTATATTTATGTCCTCATAATGTAAATATATTTACAAAAAAACCATTCATTATGTCCTTATAATGTTAACATATTTACAAAAAAATCAATCATTAACTTACTTTTACATTCTCTCTTCTTTAATCTTCTATACACTTGCAATTTTTTATTCATTTTTATATTCTCTCTCCTCTAATCTTCTACTCACTTCCAATTCTTTATTCATTTTTTTAATTTTTTTTTTAAAAACGTGAAATATTACCACATAACCCTTGAAGTGGGAGTGGTGTACTATTTATTGAATAAATTTGAATTCTGATTTGGCGTCAGCTCCTTCTCCTATGCAGCTGGATCCCATGGAGGGAAAATTAAAAAAAGGAGAAAAAGCTTTGGATGGATTGGATTGGATTAATTCAAAGTGTGGTCCATCCGCACATGGGTCTGTGCTTTTTCTCTCTCTTCCTATCCTTGTTTGTTTGTGCTCTTTTTTTTTCCTCCTGTGTTTAACGTCAGATCCACACATGGCTCAAATGCACGGATCAATTCATTGATTAAGAACTAACACAATGATTTCCTCTTCATTTCTCGGAAGTTACCGGTGAAACAAAGTCTCATATCCTTCACCCTCTTTACCTAAACAAAACATCCTCCTTTCTTTTCATCTCTCTCTCTCTCTCCACCTTACTTCTGAATATTTCTCATCCTTGATTGCTTCTCTTCTTCCTTCTTATCTTCTTATAATGGCTGAGTTGTTTGTAGAGCCGTTAGTGTCGTTGCTGACAGAGAAATTGGCCCCTTTTGCTTCGTCCTTCATTCCCTCTGGCGGAAATCATCGCAAGCTCGAGAAATTGACTAATATGCTGCAGATGATTCAGGCGGTGCTGGAAGACCCGGAAGACAGTCAGTTTAATGTGTGGCTGAAAAAGTTTCAGAAGCTGGCTTTTGAAATCGAGGACGTCGTAGATGATTTGCTCACTGAAGCTGGGCGTCGCCAGATGATAGCAACACCCGAATCAAGCCGCTCCCGTAGTAAGCTGCGCAACATTATCCCTAGATTCAAACATAAAGCTAAAGCTAAAGCTAAAGCTATTAGCTTCAATTATGTTATGGATCGCAAGATTCGTAAGATCTATGATAGTTTGAAAGAACTTGAAGAACAAAAGAATATTATGAAGCTGCTAAAGTGCGTTGGTGGAAAATCGGAAAAGCCAGGAGATCAGAATCTTCAGACAACGTCCTTGCCGGATCGTGTTTATGGCAGAGATGAAGAAAGCAGTGCAATCCTCAAATCGTTGCTCGAGGACAAAGCAAGTGATCACGATGGCCAAGTTCAAGTTCGCGTCATCTCCATAGTGGGAATGGGGGGTATTGGTAAAACCACTATGGCTCAGTCCCTATACAATAATGAGCAAGTGAATGTTTTGTTTGATGATAGAGCGTGGGTATGCGTTCCAGAAGATTTTGATGTTCTCAAGGTAAGCAAGATGATATATGAGGAGGTGTATAGGATGAGCTGCACTTTCAATGACTTGAATATGGTTCAAGTGAAGCTAAGGGAGAAGCTTTCCAATAAAAAGTTTCTTCTTGTTTTAGATGATGTATGGAATCAAGACTATGCAAAATGGGATCTTTTACGTAAACCTTTTCATGATGGGGCACCTGGAAGCACTATTATAGTCACTACTCGCAGTCACGAAATTGCAAAAACCATGGGTTCTAACTCTAACGAACTTTGTGAGTTGAAGGTGTTATCAGATGGGGATTGTCTCTCTCTTTTAGCTCAACATGCCTTGGGAAGACCAAATTTCAATGAGCGTCCTGATTTTAAAGAAGTTGCAGAGAAGATAGCAAAGAGATGCAAAGGCTTGCCTTTGGCAGCAAAGTCACTGGGTGGCCTCCTCCGTACTAAAGGAAGCCTAAAGAAGTGGGAAAAAGTTTCAAATAGCAAGATATGGGAGCTAAAAAGCAATGAAATTATCCCTGCTCTAAGGTTAAGCTATCATCATCTTCCTCCGCATTTGAAGCCTTTGTTTGTATACTGCTCATTGTTTCCAAAGGGATACGAGTTCAACAAGCAGGAGCTAATTTTGTTATGGATGTCGCAAGGTTTCTTGAAGCAGTCATCAGGAGAGCAAGAGCAGCCATCAGGAGAGCAGGAGCAGATGGAAGAGTTGGGTTCTGAGTATTTTGATGAACTGCTATTAAGGTCATTTTTCCAAGTTTCAACTGGAAATAAATCAAGCTATCTGATGCATGATCTCAACAATGACCTAGCTCAGTTTGTTGCTGGCCTAACATATCGTTGTTTGGATGGTAAAATGGTGAGTAATGAGCAGTACAAGGTTTCTGAAGAGACACGGCACGTATCATTCATACCCCATGACTATGCTGATTTCAAAACATTCAAGGCTCTTAATGCAGCTCGGGGTCTTCGCACCATTTTACCAATATGGGGAATATCATATCCACCATTTCGTTCTTCCTTAAGTAGTCTGGTTTTCGAAGACTTTCCAAAGTTACTGTGCTTACGAGTACTGTCTTTCAAAGGGTATTTAATAAGTGAGGTTCCAAAATCAATAGGTGCTCTTAATCACCTCCGATATCTTGATTTTTCATGGACTGACATCACAGACTTGCCGGAATCTGTTTGTGACCTCTATAACTTGCAAACACTATTATTACATGGCTGCAGTAAGCTTGTTCAGTTGCCCTCAAACATTCGTAGGTTGATCAATCTACGACATCTAGACATTGTTGATACACCAAGCTTAACAGAGATGCCATTGGGGATTGGTTCGCTGACTCACCTTCGCACACTGTCAAAGTTTATCATTGGCAAGGGCGATTGGCAGAAAATAACAGAGTTGAATGGACTACACCATCTCCAAGGAACGATTTCAATAATTGGCATTGAGAAGGGGGTGATTTTTATGGAGGCAAATTTATTGTGCACGGAGGGTCTTCATGGATTGGGGATGAACTGGAGTAACAACTTTGATGGTACTCGAGAAGGACGACTTGAGCTCGAAGTACTTGAAGCGCTAAAGCCTCGAACAGGATTGGCAAGTCTGGATATTGTATTCTATGGTGGTCTGAAATTTCCTAGTTGGGTTGGGGATCACTCGTTCTGTTATATGGTGAGGGTGTATCTACTTGGTTGCATAAATTGCACATATTTACCGCCACTAGGACAATTAACTTCACTCAAGATGTTGTTCATTGAAGGCATGGATGGGGTGAAAGTAGTGGGTCCGGAGTTTCTGGGAAGTTGCTCTCCTCATAATGTTGCTTTCCAGTCACTCATAGATCTAAGCTTTAGAGATATGAAAGGTTGGGAGGAATGGTGTGTTGATGAAAATATAGGAGCATTCCCAAGCCTACAAGTGCTGAAAATGTCAGGGTGTAGGAAACTTAAAAAGGTTTCACTTCCAAAGATTCCATCACTTGTATCGTTAGAATTGAGGTGGTGTGGGGAGATGATTCTAAGGAGTATGGTTGGGGTTGGCTCTGTTAAGAAGTTGAAGATTGTTAATATATCAGGGCTCAGTAAACTAGATGAAGGGATTATTGAGTGTTTGGGAGGAGTTGAGGATCTAACTGTTTGGATTTGTCAACAACTGAGATATTTGTGGGAAGAAGAAGTTGCATGTCAAAAACTAAGGAAATTGAAATCGCTTAATGTATGGGATTGTAAAGAACTAGAATTGTTGGGAGATGAAGAGCAACTGCTACCTCACAATCTTGAGAGTCTGGAATTGGTGGATTGTAATAAGCTTGAGAAGATGCCGAATTGGCAAAACAATCTCACGTCTCTGAGGCGATTGGACATCTATGGGTGTGAGAAGCTGAAAGATAGCTTGGTATCAACAACATATTTGGAGCATAAAATTGAAAAGCAGGGGGAAAGCAGTAGGAGCTACAGAAGACTCGGAGAATATGAATTCTCTAATCTCGAGAAGGTTGAAATTTATTGATGTCCAAGTCTTAAATGGTTTCCCATGGGCAAAAAGCTACCCACAACTCTCAGGCATCTCTCTGTCACAATTAGGGTTCCTGCTGATTTGGGGATGACAGTTGGAATTGGAAGATGGTTGCAGTGTTGTCGTTTTGGGTTATTTAGTTTTTGTTGTGCGTTTTCTCTTTTAAAGAAAACGCTGTCATTTCGTCTGTGTAGAAGGAAGGGTTATCCATTTGCGTCGTCGTTTTGTTCTGTAAGGGCGTAGCCTTTTTTCCGTTGTAACCCACGCGTCTTATAGCTGAGCATGGCGAGGGGAATGAAACGGAAATGATAACAATATTTTTCCTGAATCTTCTTTTCTCTCTCTTAATCTCTCTCTCACCTATTCTCTCTCTAATTTCATCTGTTTCTTGTCCCCCAATTCATAATTCACTCCTAAATTGATAATTCAATTCTAATTAATTGGATTATTTCTATCTCTTAAACCCAACCCATAACACTCCTAAATTGATAATTCAATTCTAATTAAATTGATAATTCAATACTAATTTAATTGATAATTCAATTCTAATTAAGTTGGATTATTTGCTCTTGCTTGATTTTGTTCCCCTTCCGTCTCTGGTTTTCATTGGCTGGAGTCCATTAGCATTAAGAATCCCAAGCTCCAAGATACCTATAGATGGCTTCCAAAGCTGCCTCGCAGTTGGCCGGAGATCACTGCTGTAGTGAGTTGACTCATCAAGAACATGGTACCCTCCGTCAAGACAGACTCGGAGATGAACCTTCGTAGAAAACTTATCTTTATCTTTCTTCTTCTTCTCTTCCACTTCGGTAGCATTTGATTTAAGGAGGTTAAACACGGCGATCAACGGTGCTTAGTGGTATAATAACTTTTCCGAAGATCTCATCTTTGTTGTGCCCCACACGATCTTCCATGGAAAGGATCAGATGATCTTCAAATGGTTCTGCAGCAACAAACATGAATTCCTCATTCCACAGTGCATTCAAAGTTTGTGCTTGAACAGGTCTTGTTTTGAAAACCTGGTTACTTATTTGCGCCTTTACAAAAATACTCCCTCCGTCCCAAAATGTTTGTCCCATATGACTTTTTTGTTACAAATATATGACAATTTAATTATGTTCATGAAATTCTAAAAATTCCTATTGATTCACCATTAATAATATTGGACCTCGATCACATTAACACGAATGTACCACAATCTTGGAGAATGGTAAACTTTTTACTGGAGAAATGTGGAGGAGACGGAGCTATCAGTGATGGATGCATCTGATTGCCAGTCATCAGGAAAGGCTTCATCAGCTTGTGTGCCTATCCAGACTGCAAACATAAGTTCTCCCTTTGTTTTCTCCCCTTTTCTATCCTCGAGCCGATACCATTCCGGAGCCAAAGGACTATCTGGTGGGACCCGTGTCGGTATATCATGAAGTTTGACACGAACAAAGCCAACATAGTCATCTTTCATTATATCCTTATCCTTAAAACAAGGTCCAACACAGATGACTGCATTCTCTCTTTCGAGAAGGCGAAAACTATATTCAGCTCGGGGTTAGAAGTTTTCTCAAAAATGACATGTGACTCCTTTATAGTTTCCAAGTCTCACTTCGACATAAGGGTCAAGACTCCCCGTGACATCTTTGGAGGGTAGGTCCCGTGCTTTCACGACTCGAACAAAAAGAAACTGCATTGGCTCAACAAGATCATACGTGCTGGCTCTCTGTTAAAAGAGGGAGAATGAAGAATGAGAAAGAAATTTGAGAGAATGAATCATCATCTGCATTCTCTGTACTTGAATGTATATATGCAAGGCAATATGAACATTCTAACCAGCCACTAACTGTCTAACAATCTAACAACACCCTAACAACTTGTAACTGCCTAAATTATATTTATATTGCTATACAATTTGTATGCCTTTTTAACAAAAGGATACCCTAGGAAATGACATTTTCTTGCCCTTGGAGAGAAATTATATCCCTGCCATGAACAGGAGTAGCAGCAAAACACAAACAACCAAAAACCTTGAGATGATTGCATGTAGGTTTGTGGTGCATAAGAGTTTCAAAGGGAGTTTTATAAAGAAGAACAGAACTAGGAAGTCTGTTAAAAAGATATGTAGCAGTTAACAGACATCCAACCCAAAATTTTAGAGGCAAACTAGCTTGAAATCCGAGAGCTCTATCTATTTCTAGCAAATACCTATGTTTTCTCTCTGCTCTCCCATCTTGTTGAGGAGTATCAATGCAAATGCTCTGCTGTTCAATGCCAAGAGGAGTAAGAAGTTTGGAAATGGAGCCATTAAAGAACTCAGTCCCATTATCAGACCTAATCTGTTTTACAGGAGTGTGAAAGAAAGAAGATGACAAACTTGATCCTTAGATTTCATGAGATAAGTCCAAGTAACCCTTGAGAAATCATCAACTATAGTGAGAAAAGAAGACATGCCATTAAAAGTAAGAGTATGAAAAGGACCCCAAACATCACAATGGATTAGAGCAAAAGGTTTAGTACTATGACTTGTACTTAATGGAAAAGGATTTCTAGAAATACGTAGTGCTTCATCAATTGTTGGAAGAGGTTTAATCATCAAGATTTGACCACGAGTGTGTATAAAGCTCTCATTTAACCCCCATCAGAAATTGAGTTAGCTTTTGTAATGTCTCATAATCCTCTTGTGCTTTTACAGCTCCACAAGCACAATCACAGATACATTTAGAAAATTGAAACAAAGCCTCGTATTCATCCCACATACTTTTGAACTTCGTGTGATAGGCAAAAATTGAAAGATGACCTTGAGAAAACGATGTAATATCTTTCTGAATTTGGAATATCTTAGGTGCATTAGACTGTGCATACCTAGACTTAAGACAATCCCAAATATGTTTAGCTGATTTGATATAGACAACACTTGAAGAAATATCAGGACTCAGAACATTCAATAGCCAGGAAATCACCATGTCATTGCATCTATTCCAAAGAGAGAAGTACTTAGAGGTAGAAACAGGTTGAATACAAGTTCCATCGACCATACCTAGTTTTAATTTGGCTGACAAAGCAATGATCATCGATCGGCTCCATTGCGCATAATTGGCCTCAGTGAGAACTTGATTCACCAATTTGAGACCTGGATGATCATTCGGATGCAGAAATAGTGGATGATTTGGATTTAATTGCAGTGTGGAGGCTTCAATATCATAGAAATCTGGTATAGTGTTCGTCGTAGTAGGATCCGCCACTGATAAGCAGGACAGAACAGAAAATTAAGAACAAATTGAGATATTAGGTTGAATGGATCTTCGAAGCTCTGATACCATGTTAGAAGAGAGAAAGAAATTGAGAGAATGAATCATCATCTGCATTCTCTGTACTTGAATGTATATATACAAGGCAATATGAACATTCTAACCAACCACTAACTGTCTAACAATCTAACAACACCCTAACAAACTGCCTAAATTATATTTACATTGATTTCCCCTGTACAATTGTCTATTACACATTCACCCCTTGTATCCATGTTAGCCGTAGTCAGTCTGTTATCACTCTCTTTATCATTAACCCTTTTCACTGTGTTAAAATTAACTTCCTTATGCTGTAGTCTGAGGGCATTTCAGAAATGGCATGACGTTTCTAGTATCAGCTTGAGATGTATCCTTGGTTGTATTTATGCTTGCATGCTTACCTTATGGTTCGTAAAACATGTCTCAACTAGGGTCCATGTCAAGCATGTAATAGCAAAATTTTAATATTTATTTTTAAATACAATGATTCCCATAAGAACATATTATTAATCCAGAAAACAAGACATTTCTACATCCGTTGAACCATCCACTTGAAAGGCCACAATAGGATCATCCACTCGGTGGTATTCGCCATCACACGATTTTGAAATATCCCCGCCACTTAGTGTGAGTATTGCCTTTGTAATGTTTGATACCAGAGGTGAGCATTTATAAACGGGATAAAGTTTTCCTGGGAGACAACACTCGGATCCATCCTTGTGGTGACATGGAGGGAGGTTTCTGCCCCTTATAAGTCCACTAGGCTTGCAAACTTGAGCTATGACTTCAGAAGAATGTGAAACAATGAGAATACTTAGTATAAGAAGTGATGCTGCTGATATGAAGTTCTTCATATCTCTGATTTTCTCTTTTCCTGTGAGTGTTAGATGTTGGATACAAGGAAATATAAGATATTAGGTATATATAAGGTTTTTCTTTATAGAGTTCCAAGTTTACAGTCAAAAACAGAACTATACCGTTGCTTTAATAATGACTGCTTTGTTGTAGTGTGTGAGGAGATTTGGTTGTAATCTAACTGCGATCAGATTTAACCTATTCCATCATCTTATTCTTTTAGAGTGAGGATTAAGACAAAGGAATGGCTTCTATTAGCATTGGTTGTAAAATTAGAGGACATGCATAATTAACGTGGAGGGGAGGGGGTGGAGAAGTACCACATTCTTGCATCTATATCTGTAGTAAATGGCAGATCTGTAGTCTGAGGGGGTGATGGTGACCATCTTTCTTTCTACACAGTAATGTCCAAGTCACCCCAGTTATCTTTAGGTTGCACGGATACGGATTCTCGGATACGAATTCGTGGATACGAGATACGGGGATACGTGATTGTTGAAAAATCCCGGATACGGATACGTGGGGGTAAAGTGTAAATATTCAAACTATAGGGACTAAAGTGTAACTATTCAAACTATAGGGACCAAAATGTAAATATTCAAAATAGAAATATTCAAATTATAAAATGGGATAAACAACAACAGCGAGCGGTCCGTCCCAACTCCCAAAATAAAATGTCTAAAATCAAAATCAAAGAGAAACTGAGAGAGAGAGAGAGAGAGAGTGAGAGACGCACGACGAGTGTTCACAGAGGAGACGCGAAGACTGAAGAGGAAGGAAGATCTAACCTGAGTCACGGAGGAGACGCGACGGCCGACGAGCTAGGTTTACGGAGGCGGCGGTGGTGCTAGGGCTTGACGAAGAAGGCGAAGCGAGGTACGTCTCTTTCACTCTCAGTCTCTCGCGTCTCTCTCTCCTCGATTTACAATTTCTCACCGAATTAACCATATCCGTGACCCGATTCGCGTATTCGTGCCCGATTCGCGTATCCGGGTTGCGAATCCAAACTTTGGCGAATTGTCAAAAGCCCCCGGTGCGTATCCGACAACGAATCCGACGAATTCGGAGCGAATTCGTATCCGGAACGAGTCGGATACGCAATTCGCTCCTTGGGGAGAGAATCCGTGCATCATAGATCTTCAGGCACACCTAAAGCTTTCCACACAGCTTAGGAGGCATCTACGATATTGTTTGGGCATGGTGGCTGATAGTCATGATCTTCAGCACATCCCATAGTAGAGTTACATTCATCTACAACCATGGCCTTCACGCTTCGTCCATTACCATTTATATAGTGATGAAGTTGTGGCACCTGTCACCTCCTTTATACCATCCAGTTGATAATGCAACAACCGGTGTTTCATCCGGGTGATAGTGTAAGGCTTTCCTTGGACGCAACAATCAGAATCATTTTCTCGGTTGCACTGTCCAGGAGGGGCCTTTTTTACCCTTAATTGTTACATGTCTGTAGCAGTAACCCTTCCTCTCTGTTATTCCACTAGATATTGGACCCAGATTATGAATAGGAGGGACTTCCATTCATTTGGGACAGCCAAAAAATAAAGGAAAATTATCAAAATGATCAGGTTACAAGTCTTGCAAAAGAAAATTCTACAGATTTTCTCATTGCAAAAACACCATACACATCAAGTACATATTCCATAGTGACTATAATCGAAAGAGCATCAATTATAGTTGAGTATTCTTTGCGTCTCAACAGTAATTTCGTAGTAACCCGATGCTCTAAACAGTGATGAAATATCACTTTTATTTTAATTCATCTGATCACCTCACTTGTTATTTATCTGCCTTAATCACCTTTCTAATCCATCCTTCTCATCTTGTAAACAAAAAATCAATATAATGGACATTGCTAAAATGTTTGTCTCTGCTTTAGTGTCGCTGCTTCCCGATGCCAGAATTGATGACAAAATCAAGGAGTGGAGAAATAATTTGTTGATAATTGAGGCGGTGCTGACGGATGCTGAAGACAGACAATTTACTGAGCCGTCTGTTTAACAGTGGCTGCATAATGTTCAGAATCTGGTTTATGAAATTGAAGACTTAGTGGACAATTGCGCTGCTGAATCTCGATATCTCCAGGTGATGGATGAGCCTGAATCTAGCCGCCCCAGAAAGTTGCGTAAGTTTATCTCCGGTCTTTTTTCTAGAAACACTCGACCCACTGCTATTAGCTTCAGCCCTGCTACCAATCACAGGATTGGTGAGAAATCTGAAAGACCAGGAGATATAAGGCTTCCTTCTACATCCTCGGTGGCTCCAGCTCTTGTTTATGGCAGAGAAGAGGACACTACTGAAATATTCACATGGTTGCTCCAGGATAGTACGACTACGAATGATCATGATAGCAAAGTTCATATCATCTCCATAGTTGGAATGGGTGGTATTGGTAAAACTACTCTGGCTCAGTCTCTCTACAATAACGAGCAAGTGGAAGGCTGGTTTCATGATAGTCTGTGGGTAAGTGTTACCGAAGATTTTGATGATCTTAAGATAAGCAAGATAATTTATGAAGAGTTGTTCGATGAGAATTGCATGTTCAATGAGTTGAATAAGGTTCAAGTGAAGCTAATGGAGAAGTTATCCAAAAAAAATTCTATGGTTCATTATGTGATTTACATAATGAAATACTCCGATGTGTTTTTTGTATTTAACTATGTTGCAATTAATCATATGCAATTACAAAGCAAAAGTTGAATATATGCTTACATTGAGGGAGCCATGTTAATGGGAACAAACTCACTCAAACTCGACTCCCTTTTCGTATAGGCAAGCAAGAGCACGGCCTGAAGCGGTCGATCGGGCACTTCCATGAAGTTTAATTGTAGCCATATATGGCCAATGAGTAAAACTAGATTGTAGTTGGTAGTAATGTTTGATTTGGAGAGAAGAGTGAATATGAATGAGGAAAGTATATTGGGTTGGGCTATAATCCTCCCAAACCACTAGGATATTAATTCTTTCAAAAAAAAAAAAAAAATCCTTAACTGAAAATCTTAATTTTTCAATCAAAATATCCTTTGCAAACTTTTATTGACTTTGTACTCTTAATAATCAAAAGTGCAACATTGGACCCTTCAGTGCAAACACCACTTATACCTTGTACCCTTATTTGTAATTTGCCCTAATATTTATGAATAATGAATCGGCCGTCTAAAATTTAATGACAAAGATGTATAAATATTTCAACTGTCTACATTCTGAATTTTTAGTTTTACAAATAGATAATGACATGTTAAAAATTGATAAAAAAAAAAAACTTGAACAAAATTTTATAAAAATAAATATTTATTTGGGTACTTTTTTTTTGTTGTTGATAATATGTCATTTATTTGCATTTTCTTTCTTTCAAGAATCCTACGGAGTATAATAGAACAGAAAGTGCTCATGTCTCCCAGGTTCAAATGGGATGAACCGGCATCCATCACAAGACCAGAAAGAGTTTCTCCTTGGGAGATTGAACCTTTTGTCACTTCTGTTCCTCCTAGTCCATCTCTCTCTCTCTCTCTCTCTCTATATATATATATATATATCAATGTATGTGTGTGTGTGTGTGTGATGTGTTTACTGGATAATGACTTCCTTAAATGACCTTTGTGTTTTAGAACCGGAAACTTCGACTGTTTCGAACATATGGACTCCTTCACTTGCTTCAACCCAATTATGTTGCACCCCAGAAGGGCAGAGAAGTGACAACCATGTTTCTTGGCACTCCAAGCAAATAGAAATTAGTAATGCCAACTTTATTTCGAGGGAGGGTGCCAGCTGCTTGTCGTCTTATCCTGTAAAGGCTTCTCGGAATACATATGCCGACGAGGCCGAAGATCGAAAAGGCACCTCTGTTTGGACTCATCTCCCCAATTATTCAAGGGACCCAATAAAGCAGAGCAATGAGGCAATTCAGACCCCAATGGACTCAAGAAAATCTGACATAGTGTCGAGTTGCAGAATATTCGGTTTTGACTTAAAAATCCCTGCACAAGGTGAGTTTACTCCTGAGAAGCCAATGTTAAAACGAATAAATGTTGTTCCGGAAGGACACATGGCGAGTCCACAATCAGCTGGGATTTCCGATCAGAAGTCTGACTTGTCAAAGGATTGCAAAGAACAACAGGATTCACAGTTGCAAATATCACCAAAGGAAGTTCAAAGCAAGCAGAGTTGCTCAACCAGAAGTCGTACTAAGGTATAGTAGTAACATCCTTCTTAGTAAATGTGCTTTCTGCTAATGTAATATCCCTCTATAAAGAGCTCATGCTTTAAAATCAAACATTTTAAGGATTAAATCACTTCATGAACTTGGGTTGTCGTACATCTTTAAGCCAATCAAACTAGGTTGATATTTTGAGAAAAAAAATAATAAAAAAATCTTGGAGCATGACAAAAATTAAAAATCTTTAACCCTTGTGATGTATTTCCCTTTTTATACCAAAGTGTATGTTGTTCGCAGATGATATTGTGCTGATTGATGAGACAAGAGAGGGTGTGGAAAGTAAATTGGAGTTGTGGAGACACACTTTGGAATCTCGAGGTTTTCGATTAAGCAGAAGCAAGACTGAATATTTGGAGTGTAAGTTTAGCAGAGCTGGAAGTAGGGAGGCAGGGGCGGTCACATTTGATGGAAATATTATCCAAGCTTCTGAGTTTTTTCGCTATCTTGGATCCATTATCCAAAAGGATGGAGAATTAGATGGAGATGTGGCTCATAGGATTAAAGCAGGTTGGTTGAAGTGGAAGAGTGCCACAGGGTTTCTATGTGATCGCGGCATGCCCAATAGATTAAAGGGAAAATTCTACCGCACGGCGATTAGGCCGGCATTGCTTTACGGCACCGAATGTTGGGCCGTGAAACAGTGTCACGTGCATAAGATAAGATGAATGTGGCGGAGATGCGTATGCTTCGATGGATGTGTGGTCATACAAGAAAGGATCGATTGGGGAATGAGGTGATCAGAGGTAAAGTAGGAGTTGCGCCCATTGAGGATAAAATGAGGGAAAATTGTCTAAGGTGGTTTGAACATGTGAGAAGGAGACCGAGTGATGCACCGGTTAGGAGACCGGATCAGTGGAGAAATGATAAAATGGCGAGGGGTAGGGGAAGACCAAAACAAACTTGGATTAGAGTAATTGAAAATGATATGAGTTTACTTGGAGTGGATGAAAGTATGGTGTTGAAGAGGCCGGAGTGGAGCGCAAAAATCCATGTTGGGGGTTGATTTTTATTTTTTTACTTTATTTTTTATTTTATTATTATTATTATTTTAGTTTATTTTTTTATTTTTTATTTTATTTTATTTTATTTATTTATTTTTTATTATTATTATTATTTATTTATTTATTTATCTTTATTATTTATTTATTTTTTAACATTATTATTATTATTATTATTAATTTTTATTTATTTATTTATCTTTATTATTTATTTATTTTTTAATATTATTATTATTTATTTATTTTTATTTGTATTTTTATTTTTTATTTTTTATTATTATTATTTTTTTATTTTATTTTTTTCAACAACCTTTTTTCACGATGACATATGAGGATTCATGTTAGCCGACCCCAAATTATTTTTAGACTAAGGCTTTGTTGTTGTTGTTGTTGTTGTTGGTTGAGGTTTTCATGTCCCCACCATGTTTGCAATTTCTTTATTTCAATATTAATAAAGTACGGGGAGGTACCGTGTCCTCTCGTCCGCCCCAAAAAAAAAATTAAAAAAAAAGGGGAAAGTTCAATTGAGTGAAATGTTTAAATATTGCATGGAAAACCATGACAGGTTCAAATGCAAGGGATTGTTGTTGGGAGAGCAGTTGACTTGACTGTATTAAAAGGGTACAATGAGCTTATAAATGAGCTTGAAGAAATGTTTGAAATTAGAGGAGAGCTTTGCCATCGAAATAAATGGGAAATTGTGTTTACGGATGATGAAGGGGATATGATGCTCATGGGCGACGATCCATGGCTGTAAGTATTCTTGTGACACCACCATCCCCCTCATTAGTTTATCAAGATTCACATTGTTAATTTTTCAATAAATCATGTATTGCAGGGAATTCTGTGGCATGGTTGGAAGGATCTTGATCTGTTCGAGTCTGGACGTTAAGAAAATGAGGTATGGAAGCAAGTTTCCCCTTTCTTCCATAGACAATGTAGCATTGGGTTTTAGCTTGGAAGCTGCTGAAATTTGAATTTAGCATTGATGTTATTCAGCGCAGGTTCTTAGTTTTTGTTTTTTTCATTGTTCGAGTCTTTTAAGGGGTTCGGATTGGGAAGCAGATTAATGTACTGTCGGTTTTTTAGGTCAGTAAAAGCTCTCTGCAATTTTACTCACAAGTGAAGAAAAAAAAATGGAAATATTGGGCAAAAATCCCAACAAGGCTCCTCTAAACACTTTTCATTTTGTGCCAAACATGGCCTTATATAAACCGCATATTTGTATTACTCTACTCCACTGCTATCTTAGCTCTTCTCTATCACCATGCAAACAAAATCCTCCATTCCAACACTTTTCTTTCCCTTTCCACTTCCATGTTCATAGCTGATCTTTCCCTAGCCTTCATGTGGGTCCCCACCACATCGTGCCGCATGCGCCCCCTCCTCCGGCAAGTATTCCCGGAAAATCTTGACAGAGTTTTGAAAAGAAGTGATTTTCCTGCCATTGATGTATTTATATGTACTGCAGATCCATACAAGGAGCCACCTATGGGTGTGGTGAATACGGCTTTATCACTAATGGCTTATGATTATCCATCGGAAAAGATCTCGGTGTATGTTTCCGACGACGGTGACTCTCAGCTTACGCTCTTTGCTTTCATGGAGGCTGCTGAATTTGGAAAACATTGGTTACCCTTTTGTCGGGAAAATAATGTAATAGATCGGAGCCCCAATGTGTTTTTTGTATCCAACTATGTTGAATCTCCTGAGATTGAGAAAATTAAGGTAAGTTTCTTTGGTTCATTATGTGATTTACATCTGGGAGTGTCTTATAAATTAAGATTAAGATTGTGGTGTTGGTGTTGGTGTAGAATATGTACGAAAGCACGAAGATAAGGGTAGAGAATGTGGTTGAGATTGGTAAAGTCAACGAAGACTACATCAGGAACGAACAACACGATGATGCTTTCAGCATATGGACTAAAGAATTCTCTTGTCAAGCTCAGAGTATCGGCTACCATGACAAATGCACCAATAGTTCTAACTCAAGATTGCGACATGTACTCCAACGATCCCCAAACACCTCATCACATGCTATGCTACTTCTCCGACCCGTCTTTCCTTCCCAATTTGGGATATGTTCAGTTCCCTCAACGCTATCATGGCCTCAACAAAACAGATATCTATGGAGGCGAAAACCAACGCCTCTATATAGCAAATCCCGTGGGAATGAATGGGCTTTCAGGCCCAGCTTATGTCGGAAGCGGCTGTTTTTTTCTTCGACGGGCTTTCTTTGGTGGGCCCTCGTTGATGAAATTGCCGGAGATCCCCAAACTTGATCCAAATTATAAAGTAGAAAATCCCATCAAGGGTAAAATTATTTCAGGTTTCTTTGGTGGGCCCTCGTTGATTTTTTTTCTTAAACATGCCTTAAGCTTTCTACTTAAGCATTATTGTTATCCTTTCTTCATTTCGTAAAATATTTTTTATGGTATTAACAAGGATGACATTTATAGTGGTGAATTTAAAATGATGACCAGACTTGATACTTTGGGCTATATGGTTTATTGGGCCCTCATTTTATGGGCACCGGGGCCTTTTTAGTAAAACCATCAGTCACTTGATTATCAAAAATGTGTTCGATAAGTTTCAATTATTTACAAAAATGACATTGGACGTTTTAAAATAGTGACAATGGTATTGCTAAAAAGAGTGTCAGTGATAATATTAAATGTATCAATGTTAATGTTGAAAAGTGCCGGTGCATGTCAGCGTGTTTTAATAAGTTTTGATTATTTGTAATAATGTCGCTCTATATTTTCAAAACAAAATTTTCAATAGTTTTAGGAAAAAATTAGATTTTTGCAATATATTGATAAAAGTGGAATTAATATATGGGGCTTTTATCGATAAGTCTCTAAGATAAGGTGGAATTTATCAATAAAAATACAACATTTCATATTCTACTTTATGATCCCTAAGTTGAAATCGATTTTACCAATAAATCCCTCGCCCCCTTTATGTTATCTCATAATGCCGAATCTATCCCTTATCTTAGGATCCTTGGGTTGAGACTCTCTTCGCCAAACTCATTCTCTCTGAGCGCTACGGAACCATCCTTCTACTGCAATTCCTGTAGCCAAATCATACGGAACCATCCTTCTACTGCAATTCCTGTAGCCAAATCAGAACTGGCTTCACCTACTGCCGTTGATGGATGTGTTTTCACCCATTCAAAGAATATATCTTTAGACCTATTTTATGCACAACCTTGGTGTTTTTAATGATTTTTGGAGTGTTTATAAGTATAGGGAATGGAAGGAGAAAGTCTCTGAAAATGATTGAAAATGTTATGAAAATGAACGATCGAGAACGGAGAGGCAAATGAAGAAAGAATAGAATTTACCGAAGAATAAAGTTGAAGATGACCATTTCGTTCATTATCATTGGATATTACTCGTCGAGAGCTTTCCAACCATATATGACACGTCTCAATCGGAGTCCGTACGAAGAAGTTATAACCTCCAGAAGTTTGCCGAGGAATGTATCGCTGAAGCATGAGGAGCGTCCGCCCCAAAATTGCAGAAACTCGCGCGTTGGAAATTCGTTGATGGGTGCAGCCGCCCCCTCATAGGGTGTCGTTATCCTCCCCCTTTCCGTCGCAAAATCCGTTGTAAAATCCGTCGCAAAATCCGTCGCATTTTGACCTAGTTTTCTAATTTTTGGCCATCCTCTCGCACCCGAGTATATAAACAACACCTCTAACCATATTTTTGCATCTCTTCTTCTCTCTTCTCCTCTTGTACATATTAGATTAGGATTTTAATTATTTTGAAGATTAAAGAACAAGGTATTATTTATTTGATTTTAATGGCCCTTCGCGGCTAAATTCTCAGTTCGTGGATTGGATATGTAACAATTTGATATTTATGCTATTGATTTAATTCTTCTTATCTCTTTTTCATTCTTGTTCTTCTCAATATTCTCCATTATTATTCACAGGCTTCAATCGTATGTTAAGATACTTTTGGCTATTGAATTTATTTGGGTATAAACCATTGCACTCACGTGGATGGATTATGCATTGACCATTGTTAAGAAGAATAGATTTAATTGAGAAATGACCAAGGAATCAAACGAATCTAGGTACTAATGTTCTAATGATTTGAATTAAATCTCTTGAATGTTCATACCAACAGACCAAGAAGGTATAAACAAGACAGAGATATTAGGATTTTAATGTTATAATCGACTTCACGGAAGATATTAACATCTTAAGTCTATATTTTTGTGAACGAACCCTTGAATGAGAATGAATTCCTTCTACGTGATTTAAAAATCATAAAGTGATAATTGTTATGATCTCTAATTCATGAATCCCTTGTTCCTTGATTTCTTTATTTGTTATTTATTCTTACTTTCTTAGGAAAATAATAGCTCAAATAATCAAAACCCCTTTTTGTTACTTTTACAATAATAAAATATACTTGTTCCACCATAATCCCTATGGATTCGAGCCTCGCAATTAAGCATACTATTACATTGATAAACTAATGCACTTGCTAGGTAATTCAATTAGAGGGAGAAATTCTCCATCAAGTTTTTGGCGTCGTTGCCGAGGACTTGTGTTGCGAACAAGTTAATTTTGTTAGTGTATTGTAAATAGTTTTCTTTTATTAGTTTCTTTTTAGTGTAAATAATTTTCTTGTATTATTTTCTTTTTCTTTCTTTTTCTAGTTGTTTGACAATTAAAGGTCATGCATGAATTGAATTCTAATGAGAAGTTGGCTAGGCAAGTGAAACAATTAATTGCTATGTTCAATGCGAAAAGTGATTCGCCTAGTGACAATATAATATAAGATGTGATGACGCCATGGATTTTGGCCGTATGAATGGCTGTAGGATATCTGGTAGGATATATATTGGATATCTAGAACACAACAAAGAGAAGCACCGTTAAGATCAAAGCTGGATGTTAATCCAACTCAGGCCCTCGGGTGTGAGAGTAAGATATCTTAAAAGGATATAATAACCTGAGAATAAGACTTGGGAATGTCTTGGAGTGTTTGTGTGTTTAAGGTTTAGACAATGTGACTTACAATGTCAATTTAGCACTTACCTTGTCCAAGGGGACAAGGGCTTTCTAGTTATAGGTGATGGAGAGCTGCTTGTTGAGGTAAGCCATGAGGTCAGCCCTAAGGACATCTTAGTCTTTGATCAGATACACGTGTCCGCATCGGATTAGGTCTGTCAGTAAAGAAAGATTCACTTGCAGAGGAGATGTCATTGATGTGGACAGGAGCAGTGTATTTGGGAGATTTGGTGCGGCGCATTAAATGAAATAGTAGGCGCCTGACTGAGCCGTATTCAATGCGATGGAAAAAAGTCGACTACTGTATGTCAGTGCATGTATAGGAAACTTGTTGTATAAGCTTTGGCTTTAATCGGGAGTCTGGTGAGATTAACCGGGAGTCTGGTACGAGACCGCAGTCAACATCTTGGGCTCGGTCTATGATATTGACGCGGGCACGGATGGAGCGGTCACTATGCCCGCGGTCACCCTGCTGACGGTCTGGATCTTCGCGGTCTTAATTGGGGCGGGCTGAGAGGAATGCGGTCTTGACCTTGACGGCCTATCTGTCCGCGGTCTTGACTCTGTCGATCTAGGGTATGCCACGTCATACTTGGCATTTGAACCAGACCGAGCTTGGGCCCGATCTAGCTGGTTCGGGCTCATCAGTGGCCCCTAGCTCCAAGTGAGAGATTATTTATGGTCTGAGCGAGGAGCTATTTTGGCTAGGCTCGATCTCTTGTCAGATCGCGATTTCGCGGGTACCAGTGTTGTGTTTTTCCGCTGGTTTTGTTCTGCCTCCCTTGCAAATTGGCGCATGTGAGAGGCACGTGAGGAAGCTTGTAGAAACTTTTTTGCTCTGCTTCCCGGTTAAGCTGGTGGGCCCCTTGGCAGGTGAAGCGCCAGCGCGTGTCAGGTACGGAGGAAACGTGTCAACCATCCGAGAGGCGCCATTAATTGCCAACCGGCAAAAATTTGAAATTCAAAGCTTTGGCGCCAGTTTGTGATTCGAGAAAAGCGGTTTGTAGGCTAATTAATACGGGCCGACCCGTATAGGTAGGCCTATAAATACCAAACCCTTTCTTCCTCAAACCCTTTTATCACCCTCCAGCCTTCAAATTGCTTTTAGTGAGAAAACATTGTTGCTTTTCTTAGCGTTTTCTTCCTTCCAATCTTCTTCCGTAAGTAACAGTTGTATTTAATTTATTTCTTCTCTATTTCTTTGTCAATGACGACCCGCACCTTCGGTCCAATTCGTCCCTTAGAGTTGGGAGATGAAAATACTCTAGATACCTTCGCTATTTGTAAACAGTCAGGCGGTATCTATAGGAAGGTGGCCCATGCTTGGGTTAGGCTGTCCTTGGAGTGCTTTAAATACTTTTGTGAGAAGTATCAATGGGGGAATTGGGTCCCACCCCGATTGTGGGAGAGGCCAAGAAAAGGTTGATTGTGAACGAAGATATGGTGGTGTTGGGTGACTATAATCGTTTAAGGAATTTTGTGATGGGGTTTGTTGCAGGTTTCCCCGAGAGAGAGAACAGGCGTTGAACGGCGTTCAACGCCGTTGAATTGGTGAGGAGAGCAATTCACAATCCCAGGTGAAAACTGATTACGAGAAAGTTGCCCTAATGGACCCTAATGAGATGAATGTGGACTCTTGCCTGGCCGCTGAGGACTGGAGCCTTCCCTTAAATGTGGAACCATTGAACACTATTTACCTCGAAGTCCAGCCCGAGGCCCCCTTTGTGCCTTAGTGAACTTGGAGAGTAGTGATGATGATGGTGATGATATGGAGGCCTTTGTGCCCGTAGTGAACTTGGAGAGTAGTGATGATGATGGTGATGATATGGAGGTGGACGGAGATGAGGAGCCCTCAAGGGGGTCATCTACCGGTCTCTTTGGCTCTGAGAGCGCGGAGACCGTGGAAGATGGCCGCGAGGAGGAAGACCGCATGGCTGCGGGCACGGCTCAGAAGGCAACTAAGATTGTTGATGCTTTCGAGAAGGATCCTGAGGAGGATGCCGCTGCCCGCGGCAAGAGCCATGCAGGTGCCCCAAATCCTGGTCGCGCCCAGAAGAGGAAGGCAAGGAGGTGACCCCTACAGACCGGGAGTCTGAAATATACACCACCTACGTGTCCGCGGACTTCAAGAAGTGGAGGTGAAAGGGAAACTTCATCAGGAGACGGTGGCAGATGTCCGCGGGGACAATAGAGCCTGCATTTTCTACGGGGTCCAGTTTGAGAACGGACTGAGACTCCCTCTTGATCCATTTATCAACAGTTTTCTCAATTTCAACCGCTGCCTCCCCATGCACTTAACCCCCAATGCCATTCGAGCCCTCGTCTCTTTCATTGCGGTCTGCAGGGCTTTGGGTTTTGAACCTTCCCTTTCTGGGCTATACGCCTTTTACTCCAACCAAATAACCAACGACAACCTTGGCCTAAAAACTAAGAACAATTATGCCCGTACTTTCTCTGCCCCCACAAATAAATTTGACCAGTGGAACTAGAAGCACATCCTGGTCATATAGTCTAGGTTTGGGTGGTCTTTTGCCAAGCCGTTGAATCCGGTCCCTGTTAGGGTTCTGTCGGCTCTTATCCTAGCCTAGAGAGCTGCTAAATGCACCACTCAGCCTGAATAAGAGGCCAAGGCAGTTCCTCATCACTGAAAACCCTAAAATTTCTCTCCATCCATTCATACAGGATTTTTCGGTGAACTGAAGAATACTCAATTTTTAGAGTGGCTCTATAATTTAGAGTGTAACGTTAGAGAATTTAGAGTATCGAAAACACTAAATAAATCTGATCCTAAATGAGATTTAACTTGGCTCAAAATTAATGCAGCTGAGCTTCAGAAAACATATATAGGAAGTGCACCAAGAAAGATATGGAGTAACTTTTATAGTCAACAGCTCATCAAGCCTTAAATTTAACTCATTTCCAGTCCTTTTTCACAACATTTGTTCCTCAGCGAGTCCCACGTGTGGGTCCCATGTCAAGATAATCTAGTTATGGGTAGGACCCACATGAAGTTAGGTTCTGGAACAGTGAGAAATCAAAGAACCTTTAGAGATTTCGGGGTCCCGATTTTCACCAACTTTTATCAAAATCTTCTAATAGAACAGATTCTGGAAAAGCAGGAGCTTACCGAACAGACTGTCCATCACAAGTTCTAAAAACAGGATGATAAGTTGAATAGCAAGAAACTCATAAATAACTCACTGCTCCAAGTGAAATATGTATCGTGCATGAGTCCACCTAATTGACGAAAAGGGTAACAACTGTCAAAGTAGGAAATCGTGAATTTCTACTGACATGAAATCAGGCCACTGAATGCAGCATATCTGTTTGCCGGTACATCAGAAATTTAAGTAGCATAGAACTGACTCGGGAAGACCAGTACCAACTTCCTTCAGAAGAGGCTATCAAATAAGCAAGTAAAATGGACATTACATACGCTATCCGTTCCATAGTCTCTCTACTTTAAAATCTTAACATGGTATTCTAGCACATATCAAGGTAAAATTGAAATTTGATAACCGACTAATCTTTCTTTCATACCACTTATGTCGATCCACTTTCTTTTTTCTCCAGTTATGAACATGGCATGAATGAGAAAAAGACCATTGAACCAGCTACATTCAGTTTAATGCAATGGTTATTGACAAGGATGCAGACAAAATAAGTAGGTACATACTCCCTCCGTCCCGCCGATTTTAGGAATTTTTCAAATGGCACGGGGATTAAGGAAATAGTAAATGTTGTGAGTGTAATAGTAAAATAGGAGAGAGAATGAGTGGAGGGAATAGTAAATTATAATGGTGTTGTGAGTATTAAAATAATGTAGGAGAGAGAATGAGTGGAGGGAATAGTGATAAAAACTTTCCATTTTGGGAATTCTTAAGATTGGTGGGACGCCCAAAATGGAAAGCTTTCTTAAGATCGGCGGGACGGAGGGAGTATATAATAAACCACAATTAAAAACAATCAATAAAAAATACAAGCCAGATGTATATATAGTCATTATCTTTCAGTAAAAGCGGCAAACCCCAAGACTAATTTCAGCTCGAGATTTTGTTGTTATTTCTATCTTAAATCTCAAAAGGGCGAGTAAGATGGTAAGACTAAAAACACTTAAAACATTGAACGAATCAGGATTGTCCTTGACCCTGAGTCCCCAACAAAAACATACACTGGATCAGATCTGTGGAGCTCGTGCAGGTCTAGTGGTAGTGACAGGATGAATTCATAAGCAGCCATAAAATGTAAGGTAAACCCACTCAACATCATACAGATCTGGAGATGAGCATGGATTTTGGGGTAGCACAAAAGGAGTAGGGAGTAGAGAAATGACAAGAAACCCCCTGAGGAAATGAGCAGAGATAGAAACCATAATATCAGCGACAGATCTGATGAAAATTGAGTGCATAAATTTCTCTAAAGCAATGAGTACACGAATCCCTATGCAGATAATGAAAGAGATAAAAGCAGCAAAACCCATGAAAAAGATGCAGATCTAAGGGGGGGGAATGGGGGAAAATTATATCCGAGGGAAAATTATATCCTAACCGCTGGACGACCCGAAATCCGATGTCGTCCAGCGGTTAGGATATCTGGCTTTCACCCAGGGGACCCGGGTTCGTTTCCCGGCAATAGAACCACCGATGACGCCACTGATTTCGGGTCGTCTGAATGGCTGTAGGATATCTGGCAGGATATATATTGGATACCTAGAACACAACAAAGAAAAGTACCGTTAAGGTCAAAGCTGGATGTTAATCCAACTCAGACCCTCGGGTGTGAGAGTAAGATATCTTAAAAGGATATAATAACCTGAGAATAAGACTTGGGAATGTCTTGGAGTGTTTGTGTGTGTTTAGACAATGTGACTTGCAATGTCAATTTAGCACTTACCTTGTTCAAGGGGACAAGGGCTTTCTATTTATAGGTGATGGAGAGCTGCTTGTTGAGGTAAGCCATGAGGTCAGCCCTAAGGACATCTTAGTCTTTGACCGTATACACGTGTCCGCATCGGATTGGGTCTGTAAAGGAAGATTCACTTGCAGAGGGGATGTCGTTGGTCGTTGATGTGGACAGGAGTCGTGTATTTGGGAGAGTTGGTGCGGCGCATTAAATGAAATAGTAGGCGCCTGACTGAGCCGCATTCAATGCGATGGAAATAAATCGGCTAATGTATGTCAGTGCATATATAGGAAACTTGTTGTATAAGCTTTGGCTTTAACCGGGAGTCTGGTATGAGACCGCAGTCAACATCTTAGGCGCGGTCAATGATATTGACACGGGTACAGACGGAGCGGTCACTATGCCCGCAGTCACCCTGCTGACGGCCTAGATCTCCGCGGTCTTAATTGGGGCGGGCTGAAAGGAACGCGATCTTGACCTTGACGGCCTATCTCTGTCCGCGGTCTAGACTCTGGCGGTCTAGGGTATGCCACGTCATACTTGGCCTTTGGACCAGACCGAGCTTGGGCCCGGTCTAACTGATTCGGGCTCATAAGATGCATGTTCCTGTTGTGGATTATACTCTCATGATACTAATGATTTTTCATCTAGGACATATTTCCATGAGTATTCTCCACATGTTCAAGAAAGAAGTTTATTTCAGCAATGGCAACAACCATATAATCCTTTTCCTAACTCCTATAATCAAGGGTAGGAAAACCATTCAAGCCAGGCGTGGAACAACCATGAGCCACATTATTATGATTCACCACAACCTAAAAATCAACCATGGGATGAGGCTCTGACAAGATTGAAAGGGGAAAATTGTCAAGAACAACAACAATTAGGTGCAGCCATAGGTAGGTTGGAAGCAGCTGTATCCAATCCCAACCACTCATGAAACCCTTTAACTTCTCTCTATTTGTGAAATTTCTCTCTCCTCTCCGCCCCTCATTTTCTCTTTTACGTTTTTCTCTTTTCTCTCTCCTATACATTTTCATGGAGACCTCAATTTCTCTATATCTATATTTAGATCGAGACCTCAGTTTCTCTCTATCTTTACATCTTCAAACGTCGACCATCATAGATTGATGACCCCAACAACCTTTAGGGTCCGCTTCCGAGTTTTTAATGAATAGAAAAGAAAGTGAGGGGAGGGGAGGGAAAAAGAGAGAAAAGAAAGGGAGGGAAGTGAATTTAAATTTCTTCCGATGTGCTTCCGAGTTAGGAAGGAAATGAAAGGAAAAAAAAAATCTCTCTTCTCATGCTTTCGAGTTTTGGAATGAAATGAGAGGAAATAAAAAGAAAATGACTTCTATACCCTCAAGTATTTTATTTAATTTTCACTCATTATTCAAACACATGGGAACCCATTGTAAACAAGGCCATTAAATCCTTTCTTTGCATCTAAATTTCA
The DNA here is from genome assembly GCA_022495995.1 of Adenophora triphylla var. japonica. Lineage (NCBI taxonomy): Eukaryota > Viridiplantae > Streptophyta > Magnoliopsida > Asterales > Campanulaceae > Adenophora > Adenophora triphylla. Next base: position 157,488 of record JAFEMH010002991.1, read on the forward strand.
AGATATTACTGCCCAAATTACCATAAACAAGTGATAAAGAAGTGCCAAATTGTTCAGTTTTGAGATGCCAACTTGTTCAGTTTGGAAATTACCATCTGAATTTGCTGTTGAATTGCGGGGTGGAGAATGAGGTGGAAGCGGGAGTGGTGATTGATACGGGAGGGCGGCCAGACATTCTGCTGCCCAAGTCTTAAATAGCCATATGAATGATTGCTCAGACTCATTAATTAAGAAGGCACAGCCGAACAAAACTGGCTGCCCATGATGATTTATCCCAGTGAAGGGTGCAAAGGGCAAACGATAGATGTTTGATCTGTAAGTAGTATCAAATGTGACAGTATCCCCCAAGTAAGTGTAGTCCGATCTTGCCTTTGGATCAGCCCAGAAGACGTTGCCTGAAAACTGATCTTCATCACCCTGCATAGTATGGAAGAATGCTGAATTAACGGCATGCATCTGCCTCAGATGAAAATGGATCAGGGTTTTGGGTTTTCAGTGATTTGGGAATTCGTTGATCGATTTGGGGAATAACGAGATTACAAAAATATGTGAGGGTAAAAGTGGGATAATAATAAAAATTGTCAAGTTTTTCACTTTCTTTCCTTCCATTTTCTATCAATTTTGGGAGGAAAATTTCGGGAGAAAAAGGAGAGGAGTGACCAGAGATGGTTGAGGGTAGAGAGAGAAAAGAGTGTGTGAGTGACTATGTGTGTTGTTTGATGACAGTGAGTTGGAGAATGTCGACAGAGGTGGGGAAGGGAGGGGTCGCCGGAGAAAGTAGAGAGAGAGAGTGTGTGTGTCTGTGTGTCGTGTGGGTGGAGAGGGGAGGGTGGGCTTTATTTGGGATTAAAGAGTAGTGTTGTCATTTAGGTAAAGTTTAAATGGCTTCTGGACCCTATGGTAATATTTATACTAAACACCGGACTACTTGGTCGATTTTCAAAATCATTGTTCTAAAAGGTAGTTTCACTTGGTGGAGGATTAGACGGTAATAATAACCCCTTTAAATTAATATTATCAGTCAAATTGCCACCATCGTAATCAATTCTTGAATAAGATACGGATATATTCGAGATTCTTATATATCTCTTGTAAGTGACTTGAAACTCGCATCTTTTTTTGCCCCGCCCCTCTAAAATGGTTTTTCCCTCCATATTCTTGGCCAAATCAACAGTAGGATGTTAATCAGGTTCATTCACTGAGACCAACCCTTATAATCCTGATTTCAGCTGATTTGAAGTGGCGCATAGTACACAAGAATCTAGTGGAACACGTACAATAGCGATAGAAGGACAAATTTGGTAAAAAACAACAATACATAAGACTGAAATTGATCTAATATATTTTAAAAAACAACAATGCATAAGACTGAATCATGTACATTGTTTAGAATTATTACCTTGATTGTGCGATCAGCAGACCCTGTACAGAACCAATCGTTGCTTGGATTAAATGCAATCGATCTTACCCATCCCAAATGGCCACTGATCACCTGTACAAGTTGACATTTGAGATATAAAAGAAATCAGGCCAAAAAGGGGGAAACTCAATGCATAAGCTCATCTCGAACCAAGTATAAATAAGAACGAAGATTTAACTGGTATCGGTGCATTGCAAAAGAACATATTAACTTATGAGATTAATATGATTCTACCACCGAGGAATTTGGTAAGCTACTTTGCGGATGTTAACATAAAATGAGTAAAATTAATAAATTCGGATAAAATCTTCCCGGGCAAAATTGACATATTCATGCATAAATGTTGTAGGCATGACTCGTGAAATAATATTTACAGCTAGCTACTCTTGCTACTATCTTTATCACATACAACATGATGTATATAATATATCCAAGCAAGCAGATCAACATTAACACATTTGCAGGGTTGATGATGAGGCAGTGCATATTCTGTATGTTTGATGCAGCAAAAGAAACGTGGACATAATCACATCCTGCAAAGAAGCTACAAAGATGTCCACAAGGACTTACCAAGCATATATTCAATCAATGAAACAAATCGTTGAGCTTAATAAACAAATATCCCTCCGTCCTGAAATGATCTTCCTACTTATTTCGTCGTTAACGAGAAGGTACTTTAAGCAATAATTTTAAGTTTATTTAATTATTCGAATTAACATCTAAAAATTGTTATTGATATTATTTATAATGGGGCATCAATATCATGATGTATTATTTTGTAATAATACTGCATACTCATATAATACAGCATTGATGATGACAAGTAGCGCCGACGACCGGCGACCGGATTTCGGCGACCGTCGAGGATGATGTATCATAATTTTTAAATACTGCATATAGAATGCAGTATAATATAATACTGCATAAGAACTTGTGGGGTATTTAAATTAATGAGGAACTCGAGGGAAAGTGATTTATCCCAAAAGGAACTTATGGTAAAATTCCCTTAAAAAATCGTTAGGATAATTAAATCAACATGTAATTATTGCTCAAAGTATCTTCGTGTTAACGACAAAAAAAAATAGGAATGCCATTTCGGGATGGAGGGAGTAGATAGTAAAGAGCATTTTCAGAATGAAGACAAATAGTCTATGAGAAGCATGTAGAGATCCCATTACGTAATAGACTCTGCAGACAAAAAGAAGCTCCGTACCCTGTAGTTTTTCCATGGAGCACGCCACACAGGACGTGGCCACCTACTTGGTATTCTCTCCATAAGAGCTGAAGTTGAGAGATTTACGAAGACAAGACAGACGGTGTGTTAAGACGGAAACAATCACATCTAACGTGGATGGTGAATGCATCATAATACAGTTTGTAATATAAGTGGCATTTCTTTGGAAATTCTACCTCACTGAACGATAAAATGAAGTGGTTCGACACTGTTTACATAACAACAATCAGAATAAAATATGCTTCAAACTCATATTTAATTCTAAGCTCAATTTATTTATGAATATAATGAAACAGATTCATTGACAATGAAACAATGAAAAAAGATTAGATGCCTTGATGGACATTTTATCCCTCCTAAGAAGCAACACAACAATGTTTTCTGATGTACGTATGAATCATGCAGCAAACACCATAATGCAACAACAACTAAGCCTTGGTCCCAAAATGATTTGGAGTTGGCTAACATGAATCGACGTATGGTCACTTCAATAAAGACGCGAGAAAACAATGAAAAAGTGGAGAGGTGGTAAAATATAAAAATGTAAAAAATAAAAATTGTGAAAGCTAAGAAGACATTTAAAAGAAGACATAAGTGTTATTACTTGCCAAAAAAAGTTTATAAACGAGCAATTCAAACCAATAAAGGATTATTGAAGTGTTGCACCACGTAAAACAAAACCGCGAGGAAAACTAAACCAAATACACGCAAAAAGTGCAGAGAAGAGGAAGATCCCAAAACCTTTCAGATGAACCATGAGCAGGAATAAGCTGCACATACACGGTGAACTAGAATCAACACTGTAAAAAATATAAAACATAGTTAAAAAAAAATGTGCTTGTGGGTAAGCAGAAACGGAATGCAGGCATGAAAATAAAAATGGAATGAAAAATTATATAAGTGCCATCTGTCCATGAGCACTCAGGAGTCATGAACAAGTTGACATTCTTAAAGGTCAATATACAGTGAACAAGAGTTTTGATTTAGAGCGAAATGCTTACTGGCCCTTCAGTTGGATGGAGGGAGCAACAACTAAATCAGTTTGAGAGCCAGTCTTGTGAGGATCTCTCGAATTTTCAGGCCCTGCACATCAAATCCAAATTTGAATCAAAAGATAGTTGTGCTGCTCTAGGCTCACAAAATCAAACGTAGAACTGATATTTTTCTTTCCAACTCTTTATTCATACATTACTTCTTTAGTATCTTGCTTAATCTATGATATATCTAGTGAGAATGTACTTTCTGGTTGACGGAATGTGCTTTAGTCACCACATATACATTATACTGACCGCACCTTAAAGTCAAGTTAGGCTAAAATCTGTTGAGACACCTTTCACAGGACTAACCATAAGTGAGATTTCAAGATATCATCGAATTGCAACATATACAAGAACTGGAGGATAACTCCATTAATTCCTCTTTATCCACAAGCAATATTTTACCTTTAAACTTAATGTTGACCCCTTTTGTACTAAGAAAAATAGCACTGTATTAAAAAAATCCCCCCCCCCTTAACTAAATTTAGTTAAAGGATTATAATGTTTCATAATCAAAATATCTTGCCCCCATTTATAAAATCTCTGGCTCCGCACCCTCTTAAACTAACTCCCAACCATCCGGTCTACAAGTACTAATTACAAGCCACCTTGTATATTCATTCCAGCTTCCTAATTCACAAATAGGGCTGCCTTCATCTACACTTAGGTCTCTCATTCTCATCTAAATAATTAGAAAACTAGATAATAAATCAAAATGCATCTTGTAAACTAGAAAAACAAACTTAACAAGTACCTGGAAGCGCAAGGGCATTCGAAGGGGTAGAAGTTAGTGTAGCTTGATCAACTGCTTTAGACTGGGTAGGAGGCTTTGTTATGCTCTTGATCCCACCATACTCCAAACTTAACTTCAGCACCAAAAAGAGCTGGGGAAAGAAAAAAAACTTTAGCACCACAATTATAACCAGATAGTCATCATAACTGTACAATCTCAAGAAACATGTCTGTCTTGCCCTCACACCACCCATACACACACATTTAATAACTCATAGTCCGTATCTAAACTGTCAGATGTACACACACAGACTCCTATTCCCTCTGTCCCGGAGTGAATGTCGCACTTTTTTTATGTTAGTAGGAAGTAACTTGTTAATTTAATTTAATTATCCTAATAAAAATATAAAACTTATTATTGATACGCCATTATAAATACTATCAATAACAATTTTAAAATTTTCATTAAAGTAATTAAATTTACCTAAAATTATTGTTCAAAATTCTTTCATACAATTATAAAAAAAGACATATTCTGAGGTAGAGGGAGTATTTGATAATCCCAAACAATCAATTATACGTTTGATTTGTCAACAAACACACACATATTGATAATAACCGACTAACCTTATGGCTCAACCGAATCTTCTTGCTGCAATCCAAAAACAACAAATCAAGAATCACACAATGTCAAAGTAACAAACTTTGGAATTGAAACAGCGAATTAAAGCTAAAATCATCGAGAATTATTAGCAAAATATTGGGAAAAATTGACAAAGTTTCGGGGTCTGGAGAAGGGAGTTGAGAGTGAAGAGGGGAGAAGGGATCGAGAGAACGCTTTAGGGTTTTGAAACTGAGCTTCTTCAATGACTGTGGCTCCACCGGCAAGTCCATCTCCATTGTCGGCCCCGGCATCAGCTCCGGCGCGTTCTTCCTCGGAAACCTACTCAGTACAGGAAAGAGGACGACTAGAGTAGTACCAGGTACGAGGATTGGCCGACTCTTTGCACCCATCATAATTCTTATGTATACCTACGCTTTAAATACTCTAGAATAAAGATTTTTTTCTCAAATAATTTCGTTTTAAAATTTTAATCCCAAAATAACCCACATTTGAAACTATTTGTCAAAATGATCAATTTTTTGGAAATCGCTACACGGTGTAGCGAGTTTATAATTTTTCCGGTTAAAATCGCTACACGGGGTAGCGAATTTAAATTTGCTCAATCTTATTTTAATATCTATGTTATTTTAATATCTATGTTATAAATTTGAAATCTCTACACAGTCTACACAGTGTAGCGATTTCAAATTGACAATAACTTTGCCCCTACAATCCTTCAAAGGTCCAAACTCCGTCCCACTTTAAATTACAAAATAATAATACAAAATTATTTATTAATAAAGAAAACTAAATAGTAATATTATTTTTTCCATTTCAAATAAATACTTTAAAAAATATACTTCTATAAAAAAATTATAATCTTCATTTCAAAAATAAATATTACTTTCGACTCAAAATGAATAACCAAAAAATAATACTACATTTTTGTCCAAAAATATGAACATTACTTCCTTCATCCCTATGAATATTTTAAAAATTAATAAAACTTCATTCGCCTCTAAAATTAATATTTGTATTGTTAGTGCATTCGTCTCAAAATATGACATTAAGATGACATTAATTTTTTAGACGAATAAAGTAGTATTCTTTATTTAAATGTTCATTGAGACGAAGGAAGCAATGTTCATTTTTTTTTACATAGAAAAAAATTCTACTTTTTAAGAAATTGCAACTACGGATACCCTGACGTTTCAAAAGTTCAAGAAATTGCATTTGAAGGTGCACACACAAAAAAAAAAAACTTTAAACATGCTACATTAATGCCTAAATTAAAAAGAGATCACAAATTCAAAGAAAATGTCCCTATTTGGCATCACAATTAATGTTGGATAAAAAGTTGGCACTCTCTTTTTTCAGGATCCATGCAAATATTACTAGGATGCTGGAGGATGTAATAACCGCCTAAAGTAATAAACTTTTAATTCTTAACGAACAAAGTATATGTCGAACCTCATTTGTTTGTCCCTCATCATCTTTATAAGAAAGCTTTTCCAAGATCTCGTGCATTGCAGTCAAGTCCATTCTCGAGCAAGCTTCACCAAGTGGGGATCGAGGTGAGAAAGAAGCTGTGTGGGGGATACCCATCAAGATATAGGAAGGAACCTGCATATCAAGAAAAAAAAAACAAGTCATAAGAAACTAATCTTGTTGACAATAACTATGTACTCCCTCCGTCCTGGAATGTTGTTCCCACTTTTTTTTTTTTTTGTTAATTTGAATGAATTTTGAGCAATAATTTTAGGTTAATTTAATTATCCTAATAAAAATCTAAAACTTGTTATTGATGCACCATTATAACTATTATCATTATATTTTTACAAGGATAACAACTAAATTAACATAAAAATATTGCTCAAATTTCATTTAAATTAACAACAAAAAAAGTGGGAACGTCATTCCGGACGGAGGGAGTAAAAGATAAATTCAAGAAGATACGAATCGGCACCGACCTCAGTTTCCCTCTGGAGAGAAGTCAAAGCAGCCACCAATGACTTTGGGTTGGGTCTTTCTCGGGGTTCATACTGCAAACAGCGGGAAGCCAGGCGCACCAGCTCTGTCCCATCATCATTAGTAAACTGTCCTTCCAAGCAGGAATCTGTCAGCATCTGAAGATATCAACCTCATGAATCGAGAAGCCTAGCTCAAGGGATGCGGCATCTAGGCATTTTGATCCTTAATTGTTCTCTATGCAGCATAGAAGTTAAGAGATTCATTGTGGCTTTCGATTCTGTCAAATTCATCCTAATAAGGTTCTGGTTTTTTGCAAAGGTTGCTAGGTCGTCGTCCGGAAGCGACGCGCCATCTCTTCGCCCGGGGGTGGTGTCAAATATGCAAGGGTGCGCTACACTTCAAAGACCTGGGTGTAGTGATAAGTATGCAAAGGTTGCTAGGTCGTCGCCCGGAAGCGACGCGCCATCTCTTCGCACGGGGGTGGTGTCAAATATGCAAGGGTTTCCGCATTGCGGACGAGTGCGGGTAAAGAAGCTAGTCCATGGTAGGTGTAAGGGTAGTGGGATGCGCTTTGGAACTTGGAACATTGGATCATTGACAGGGAGATCAGCAGAGGTGGTGGAAGTTATGAGGAGGAGGAAGATTCACATAATGTGTCTACAGGAAACTAAGTGGGTTGGAGAGAAAGCAAAAGAAATATCGCCTTGGGGTTTTAAGCTTTGGTACTCAGGAAAGGATAAGGGTAGAAATGGAGTGGGTATCATTATTGATAAAGAGTATAGTAATGATGTGGTGGAAGTGTACAGGAAGAGTGATCGAATTATGGGCATTAAACTGGTGATACGTGATGAGATTATAACTATTATTTCCGCCTATGCACCACAAGTAGGGTTGGATGCATCTATTAAACAAGTGTTCTGGGAAGATTTGGAGGAGGTAGTGCAACGAGTACCTAGTGGTGAGAAATTAGTGATTGGTGGTGATCTGAACGGACATGTGAGGTCTAGTCGACATGGCTTTGAGAGCATACATGGAGGTTTTGGTTTTGGAGAGAGGAATGAAGCAGGAAATAGTATCCTTGACTTTGCGTTGGCATATGACTTGAGTATAATGAACACTTGGTTCAAGAAGAGAGAATCTCACTTGGTGTCCTATAGGAGTGGAGGTAATGCGAGTCAGATTGACTTCTTCTTAGTAAGAAATACTTGTAGAAAGAGTTATACAGATTGCAAGGTTGTTCGGGTGAGAGCACAAAGAACTCAACATAGACTGGTGGTACTTGATTTTCGAAGTAAGAGAATTTCGAGGAAGAGAAAATCACGGGTAGACCCAGAATCAAGTGGTGGAGACTTCAAGGGGAAAATCAACCGAAATTTGTAGCTAAGATGGTCGATACCGGTATTTGGGCGGATAATATGGAGGATGTGGATATAGATTCGACTTGGACTAAGATGGTACATACCATAAAGGAGGTGGCGAAAGAAGTCCTTGGAGAATCTAGAGGAAATGGGCCACCAAGTAAGGACACATCATGGTGGAACGAGGAAGTAAAACAAGCAATAAAAGGCAAGCGAGAATGCTACAAATTATTGGGGAAATGTAGGAGCGACGAGAACTATGAGAAGTATAAGGAAGCTAGAAGAGATGCTAAGAAAGCAGTAAGAGACGCAAGAGCAAAGGTGAATCAGAAACTTTATGATAAGTTGGATACAAAAGAAGGGGAAAAGGACATCTACGGACTCGCTCGTATGAGGATAAGAGGACACGAGATATTGGGACGGTTAAATGTGTGAAGGATGTAGACCAAAGAGTTTTAGTCGGGATAAAGAGATAAAAGATAGATGGAGTTCGTACTTTGATAACTTGTTCAACGGCGGTCAAGAGCAGGATGTTGGAGATTTAAATATCTCTTCGAATATGGTTAATCGAGATTTTATGCGGAGAATTCGAAAGAGTGAAGTGGAAATGGCAATGAAAAAGATGAGATTGAAGAAAGCCGTTGAACCGGATGGTATACCAATTGAGGTTTGGAGATGTTTCGGGGAGAGGGGAGTAGATTGGTTAACAACGCTATTTAACAAGATATGGAGAGTTAACACAATGCCATTGGAGTGGCGGAAGAGTACTCTGATCCCTTTGTATAAGAATAAAGGTGATGTCCAAGATTGTGCCAACTATCGGGGGATCAAACTAATGAGCCATACTATGAAACTTTAGGAAAGAGTAATTGCACCAAGGCTGAGAAAAATTGTGGATATTTCGGATAATCAATTTGGGTTTATGCCAGGAAGATCGACTATGGAGGCAATATATCTTATGAGACAAACCATGGAGAAATATCGGGATCAAAAGAAAGATTTGCATATGGTTTTCATTGATTTGGAGAAGGCGTATGATAAAGTGCCAAGAGAGGTACTTTGGTGGGCATTAGCAAAGAAGGGTGTTTCAAAGAAATATATTGATATTATCAAGGACATGTATAATGGAGTTAGTACTTGTGTACAGACTAGTGTTGGGAAGACTGAAGAGTTCCCTATAAAGATTGGAGTGCATCAAGGTTCCGCACTTAGCCCCTTTCTTTTTGCTTTGATAATGGACGAATTGACGAGGTCAGTCCAAGATGATATACCAAAGTGTATGCTGTTCGCAGATGATATTGTCCGATTGATGAGACAAGAGAGGGTGTTGAAAGTAAATTGGAGTTGTGGAGACACACTTTGGAATCTCGAGGTTTTCGATTAGCGAAGCAAGGCGAATATTTGGAGTGTAAGTTTAGCAGAGTTGGAAGTAGGGAGGCGAGGGCGGTCACATTTGATGGAAATATTATCCAAGCTTCTGAGTTTTTCGCTATCTTGGATCCATTATCCAAAAGGATGGAGAATTAGATGGAGATGTGGCTCATAGGATTAAAGCAGGTTGGTTGAAGTGGAAGAGTGCCACGGGGTTTCTATGTGATCGCGGCATGCCCAATAGATTAAAGGGAAAATTCTACCGCACGGCAATTAGGCGGCATTGCTTTACGGCACCGAATGTTGGGCCGTGAAACAGTGTCACGTGCATAAGATTGAATGTGGCGGAGATGCGTATGCTTCGATGGATGTGCGGTCATACAAGAAAGGATCGATTGGGGAATGAGGTGATCGAGGTAAAGTAGGAGTTGCGCCCTATCGAGGATAAAATGAGGGAAAATCGTCTACGGTGGTTTGGACATGTGAGAAGGAGACCGAGTGATGCACCTACAGGAGGCCTAACAGTGGAGAAATGATAAAATGACGAGGGGTAGGGAAGACCCAAACAAACTTGGATTAGAGTAATTGAAAATGATATGAATTTACTTGGAGTGGATGAAAGTATGGTGTTGAAGAGGCGGAGTGGAGGGCAAAAAATTGAGTGGGGGTTGATTTTTTATTTTATTTTTTATTTTTTATTTTTTATTTTTTTATTTTTTATTTATTTTATTTTATTTTATTTTGTTTTATTTTATTTTATTTTATTTTATTTTTTTATTTTTTATTATTTTTTTATTTTTTTATTTTTTATTTTTTATTTTATTTTATTTTATTTTATTTATTTTTTTTTTTTTTCACGATAACATATGAGGATTCATGTTAGCCGACCCCAAATTATTTTGGGACTAAGGCTTTGTTGTTGTTGTTGTTGTAAGGTTCTGCTTTTTAGTTTGAAAAGTTCCATGCAAGGGACTTTTCATAAATTAAGTTAGTTTTATGACTTCCAAAATAACCTTTCTTTACTTTAAAGCCGGACTTTTTAACCGTACATAATAATCCTAAAAATAAGAGTATTTATGGGGAAATAAAAAACTTTTATCCTTTGAAGGAACGGGGGAGTAAAGAATCAGAGTAGAACAAGCTCATTGTTAATTGTAGTTTAGAAGAAACAGATACATACATGGCTAGGAGGAATATGCTTCCCACTGAGAAGGTCAAGCAAAAGAGTGCCAAAGCTATATATCACACTCTCTGGCGTCACTCTTCCTAATTAAAAGAAAGAAAGAAAGCGAAATATTATAATCATATATCAACAACTCGATGCAACAATCTTTAGGTATATGACTTAGATAAAATGAATACATACCAGTTCTTAAATACTCGGGAGGAGTAAATGCAAGATTTGTGCTTAAACTTTTCCCATCCCTACTATTTTTCATAAGGCCAAAGCATGAAAGTCTAGGATTACCCTCCTGCACGAATTCTAAAGTAAATACTCTCTCCGTCCCAAAATGAATGATCAAAAAAATAATCAAATTTCTTATTGATCAAGACCAAATTTGAAAACTTTTTGGTCATTCAATTTGGGACAGAGGTAGTAACAGAACACACAAATAAACACGAGAAAAGGGGCAATAAATCGAGAAATGATTTATAGTATTCACCTCATCAAACAAAATTCTGTAAGCATTGAGATCATGATAAAGGGCACGACCTTTTCCTGTACAATATTCAAGAGCTTCTGCAAGATATAGAACAACCCGTAATCGCAGGGCCCACTTCATTGGCTGTGCTTCCCCTGAATCAATCATGTAAACAAATCATCTGCATTACATCTGAAGTAATCCACAAATAGAGATATCAAACTTAAATCACCAATGAGAAAAAAAGTGACCAATCACAACTACACACACATAGTCTCTGTGTGTGTGTGAGTGTGCGAGAGTAAGAGGATACACAAGCATTTAGTTAACTTACAATGAAAAAGGTGTTTTGCTAGTGTATTGTTGGGCATGTATTCTGCCACAAGCAGTCTCTCATCATTTTCACAGCAGCAACCAAGCAGATTCGCCAACCTAAGGTTACGGAGCTGGCCAACAGCTTTTGCTTCTTCCTGAAGTAATCATAGGCCAAACTTACATAATCAGGGATAACTAGTAACACAAGGAAATCTCCCAAGCAGTTAAATGTAATAAATGAAGGATAACTGAGAGAGATATATAACTAAATCTAGACACCTAATGGCATCATTGCCCTCCAGTCAGAAGCTTGCAATCTTATTCAGCCTAAACTACTTAAAAGTGGAGATATGTAAAGAAGTTATTAAAGATGAATGTAACAACAAATATCAAATAAAAGCAGCAATGTTATGAGAGCTTACTTTGCAGTTTGAGAATCTCTTTTCCTTTAACATATGCAAAATGAGATTTTTTTTACAAGATAGATGTATTATTAAGTTTCTTAACCAAGCACATATAAAAGGACAAAACATGTCAAATGATTGGATCATACAGTTGAATCACGCATGTGCTTATGTTGTGTGTGTGTGTGAGAGAGAGAGAGAGAGAGAGAGAGCATAATTACCAAGAACTGCCGAGCATCAGGCCAAGCTGATCTATTAAAGCGCTTAACAGCTATTCTTGTTTGGTTCTCCAGTTTGCCTTTATAGACAACATTAGGAGCCTTCTCACCATGCTCAGATACAATGTTTTCAACAGCAAAACCAGATGTGGCATTTTTCAGTTGCTCTAAGGTGAACTCTCTGAATACTGGTAAGTTGCCATTGTCCCCACTGCCATCATTCCCTATCCAAGCGTAAACCACCAAATTTCAATAATCTATGCTACTTAGTTATTACTCCCTCCGTCCCAAATGAATGTCCAATTTTCAAAACTTTGTCTCAAAATGATTGTCCAATTTATTGGGAAGTTACTAAACCCTCCCTCGTTATACAACAAGCTCCAATTCACACTTGCGATGCAATATGATGATATCATTAAGAGTTTTTTATGTACTTATGTTGCAAAAAATGCTTAAGTTTTAACATTTTTGCAAATGTCCCTCACACTGAAATTTGGACATTCATTTAGGGACAAAGGGAGTATAGTGAAACAGGGCATAAGTAACATATCATGGGTAATAGATCCATTACCATTCTCTAGTGCTTCAAGAACCGATGCTTTATATGGTGAAACCAAACAACATGGGTCGAGCTTAGTGCACACCGAACCCAAGTCAAAAATATCACGAAATCCCTACCTAATGACAAAAATCACCAAATCTGGCATTAATTAAAAATTCAATCCATTTCCATCAAAAGCAATTTTATTGTATCTACTCGGCCTCAAAAAGGGAAAAAACTCCAATAATAGCTGGCAATTAAATCTCAAAATTTTGCAGCAAATGTAAATGTTCACAGTAATTAACCAACCAAAACATAAATTCAATCCCTAATCTCAATCTTTAAGAAAATTTGATCATTAATAGGTTGATCTATAAAATTCTCATTAACTATCCATAAAACTAAATACTCTGCACACACACACACATTAAAACTTCCTGATACCAGTAGATACTATTTCAGTTTCTCAGGCATCATATCACACAAAACACACACACCCACACACACAAGGCCCTAATTTTGTGATTCAGTTGACTACCCAGTAAAGTTCTTGAAAAGAAATTTCTGGGTAATTCAGCTAACCTGTACTGGGTTAAAGTACCTTCGTGTTAAAGACAAAAAAAGTAGGAATACTATTTCGGGATGGAGGGAGTATAGATTGTAAAGAGCATTTTCAGAATGAAGGACAAATAGTCTATGAGAAGCATGTAGAGATCCCATTACGTAATAGACTCTGCAGACAAAAAGAAGCTTCGTACCCTGTAGTTTTTCCATGGAGCACGCCACACAGGACGTGGCCACCTACTTGGTATTCTCTCCATAAGAGCTGAAGTTGAGAGATTTCTGAAGACAAGACAGCAGATTGTGTTAAGACGGAAACAATCACATCTAACATGGATGGTGAATGCATCATAATACAGTTTGTAATATAAGTGGCGTTTCTTTGGAAATTCTACCTCACTGAACGATAAAAGGAAGTGCTTCGACACAGTTTACATAACAACTGTTTAACAAATCAGAATAAAATATGCTTCAGACTCATATTTAATTCTAAGCTCAATTTATTTATGAATATAATGAAATCAGATTCATTGACAATGAAACAATGAAAAAAGATTAGATGCCTTGATGGACAGTTTATCCATCCTAAGAAGCAACACCACAATGTTTTCTGATGTACGTATGAATCATACAAAGAAACAATTTAATGCAACAACAACTAAGTCTTGGTCCCAAAATGATTTGGGGTTAGCTAACATGAATCGACGTATGGTCACTTCAATAAAGAAGTGAGAAAACAATGGAAAAGTGGAGAGGTGGTAAAATATAAAAATGTAAAAAATAAAAATTGTGAAAGCTAAGAAAACATTTAAAAGAAGACATAAGTGTTGTTACTTGCCAAAAAAAGTTTATAAACGAGCAATTCAAACCAATAAAGGATTATTGAAGTGTTGCACCACGTAAAACAAAACCGCGAGGAAAACTAAACCAAGTACACGCAAAAGTGCGAGAGAAGAGGAAGTTCCCAAAACCTTTCGGATGAACCATGGCAGAATAATCGCACCGCTTCACCGAACTAGAATCAACACTGTAAAAAATATAAAGCATAGTTAAAAAAATGTGCTTGTGAGTAAGCAGAAACGGAATGCAGGCATGAAAATCAAAATGGAATGAAAAATTATATAAGTGCCATCTGTCCATGAGCAGTCAGGAGTCATGAACAAGTTGACATTCTTAAAGGTCAATATACAGTGAACAAGAGTTTTGATTTAGAGCGAAATGCTTACTGGCCCTTCAGTTGGACGGAGGGAGCAACAACTAAATCAGTTTGAGAGCCAGTCTTGTGAGGATTTCTCGAATTTTCAGGCCCTGCACATCAAATCCAAATTTGAATCAAAAGATAGTCAGGCCGGCTCTAGGCTCACAAAGTCAAACGTAGAACTGATATTTTTCTTTCCAACTCTTTATTCATACATTACTTCTTTAGTATCTTGCTTAATCTATGATCTATCTAGTGAGAATATACTTTCTGGTTGACGGAATGTGCTTTAGTCATCACATATACATTATACTGACCGCACCTAAAACCTGTTGAGACAGCTTTCACAGGACTAACCATAAGTGAGATTTCAAGATATCATTGAATTGCAACATATACAAGAACTGGAGGAAAACTCCATTAATTCCCTTTTATCCACAAGCAATATTTTACCTTTAAACTTAATGTTTTGACCCCTTTTGTACTAAGAAAAATAGCACTATATTAAAAAATTTGCCCCCCCCCCCTTTTAACTAAATTTAGTTAAAGGATTATAATATTTCATAATCAAACTTAGCTCCGCACCCTCCTAAACTAACTCCCAACCATCCGGTCAATAATTACAAGCTTTCTAATTCACAAATGGGGCTGCCTTCATCTACAGTACCAAATGACATACTAACCCATGAAAAACATGCGTAGGTCTCTCATTCTCATCTACGTAATTAGAAAACTAGATAATAAATCAAAATGCATCTTGTAAACAAGAAAAAAAAACTTAACAAGTATCTGGAAGCGCAAGGGCATTCGAAGGGGTAGAAGTTAGTGTAGCATGATCAGCTGCTTTAGACTGGGTAGGAGGCTTTGTTATGCTCTTGATCCCACCATACTCCAAACTTAGCTTCAGCACCAAAAAGAGCAGGGGAAAGAAAAAAAAAATTAGCACCACAATTATAACCAAGTAGTCATCATAACTGTACAATTTAGAAAAATAGGTGTCGAAATTGTTACACAGAAAGCACTACGCACAAATATAGACCTGTTTAATAACCCATGAGACCCTTCTCAAGAAACATGTTTGTCTTGCCCTCACACCACCCATACACACACATTTAAAAACTCGTAGTCCCTATCTAAATTGTCAGATGCACACACACACACACTCCTACTCCCTCTGTCCCGGACTGAATGTCGCACTTTTTTTATGTTAGTAGGAAGTAACTTGTTATGTTAATTTAATTATCCTAATAAAAATATAAAACTTATTATTGATACGCCATTATAAATACTATCAATAACAATTTTAAAATTTTCATTAAAGTAATTAAATTTACCTAAAATTATTGTTCAAAATTCTTTCATACAATTATAAAAAAAGACATATATTCTGAGGTAGGGGGAGTATTTGATAATCCCAAACAACAAATTATAGGTTTGATTTGTCAACACACACTCACATATTGACAGTAACTGACTAACCTTATGGCTCAACCAAATCATCTTGCTGCAATCCAAAAACAACAAATCAAGAATCACACAATGCCAAAGTAACAAAATTTGGAATTGAAACAGCGAATTAAAGCTAAAATCATCGAGAATTATTAGCAAAATATTGGGAAAATTGACAAACCTTTCAGGTTCTGGAGGAGGGAGTTGAGGGTGAAGAGGGGAGAAGAGATCGAGAGAACGCTTTAGGGTTTTGAAACTGAGCTTCTTCAATGACTGTGGCTCCACCGGCAAGTCCATTTCCATTGTCGGCACCAGCATCAGCTCCGGCGCGATCTTCCTCGGAAACCTACTCAGTACAGGAGAGAGGACGACTAGAGTAGTACCGCGTACGAGGATTGACCGACTCTTTTTGCACCCATCATAATTCTTATGTACACCTTAGCTTTAAATACTCTAAAATAAATACTCCCTCCGTCCAATGATAATGTCAACGGTTGATTTTTTTTTGAAATTTGATCATACAACTATACGAGAAATTGATATATTATAATTAAATTTTAAAATTTTTAATTGTTAGTGTTGTTAGTAATAAATCAATAACAACTTTTAAAATTTCATTAAAATATTCTAATTTCTCGTTATTATATGATCAAATTTCAAAAAAAAATCAACTGTCTACATTATCATGGGACGGAGGAAGTATATTATTTTGATCTTTGAAAAAATATATGAAAAATTAATTATCTACATACTATTATTATGTAAATGTTTATTAATATATTAATATAAATACTATTCATAATAAATGCTAAATTTCTATAAAAATAAATAATCATGAACATATCAAAATTGTCGAGTTGGGCCAAATGGATAAAGCCCAATCACAGACAGCCTTGACTCTCACATTCTCAATGAAGCTGGCCCAATCAATGCAAGGCCCAAACCCCATCTCAAGAATCCGTCGACTAAGTCCATGTCCGACCTACCAGGTCCCGACCTAACTTAGTCCGACCTCATGATCCATACTACAACTCGGGTACGAACCATGCTCTACCCGCCAGGTAGGTCGACCATTCCACAAATAGCAACCTCGACCTAACCACCAAGTGTCGACCTAACAGATGTGGACGTACATGGTCCAATCTTTCCATAACCGCATCCCTATAAATCAGGGACGGTTTCAGGCACGTTCTCATGACAAGTAATTGTCGCTAGAATCTCGGAGCACATATCGCTCCACCAAAAATACAACAACCATCACCTATAAATACATCATCACTACCAACGGTGCAAAGGTAACTGCCATTTTGTTATCTGAATTCATTATTCAATACATTTTGTGCTATATACAACCGTTATCTTACTCTCAGGCCCGAGCGTCTTCGCCGGAGACACATCCGGCTAGTCGTGGGTTCTGATTTCAGGTCAAGGAGCCAGGTGATTAGTCCTGCCACGTGGAGGATTACTGATAAGCACAATTCCTGCAGCATCAGTTTGGTTCCATTGTCGGGAACTGTGCTTTAGCTTGACCTCGAAATTTTTCTCAACCTACAACAATGGTGACTTCAGATGGACATGTATCTGAAGCCTCGCTTGGGCACGAGGCTGTGAACAACAACACTAATGCAAACGCTGGAAATCTCAACGTCAATACTGATAACACCAATCTGCCTCCTCCCCCACCAAATCGCCCTCACGGTAGAGCAACGCGCTCTACCAGTGTTGTTGATGGCAGAGGGTTGCCGGACACAAGAAGAGGAACGCCATATGGAGGGACAAGGAGTTCCACCTCCTCCAAAACGTCCAGCTGGACAGGTTAACATTGGAAACAGGGCAGGTCCCTCAACCAATCCCATGAGCAAGAAGGAAATGATGTTGGAACGAGCCCAGATTCTGGCTGATTTGATAGCTATGGAGGAAGCAGAACAGGCTGACATACGTTCAGAAAGAGTGCCTCCCTCTCAAGTCTCCAACAGGCAGCATGCCAGGAGTGCTAGGCCTAATGAGGGTGTGGGTCAAAATGTTGATCAAAGGATGGTAGTCCGACCTCAATCACCTATCCATGTGCCGAGTAATGACTTAAGGGCTAGCCTCACCAGGAATAGGGAGCAGGAAGCTCAATCAGATTTGAGGACGCATTTAGAGGCCAATAGAAGCCGACGTGGTTCCCCTGCCCGGACACAAAGATCAGGATCCCATAGGGACAGGAATGGGCGCAGTCGCCTATAAGAGACGAGAGGCGCAGTCGCCACTCGGGGTAATAGGCGCAGTCGCCAACCAGAGATGATAGGCGCAGTCGCCACAAAGGAATGACAGGCAAAGATCTCCAGTTCGATCGGAAAGAGCTCCTTCCCACAGAGATAGGAGAAGCAGACAAATGACTCCACCCAGAAGCGAGGGCCAAAGGTCGAATGCTGTTCCCCCTGTTGGAGAGGACAGACCTGATGCTAGGGAGTGGCTCCAGTGGAAGAGAAAGTTCGAGCAGTGGGAGAATGAAAGGAATAAGGATACCGGAAAGGTTGAACGAGTTGATTTTGCTCTTCGACCTCTATCCAAGGAGATGAGAGACGCCGACCTCCTCCTAGTTTCAGATTGCCCCTATTGGAAAAGTACTCAGGGGCAACCAATGCCAAGAGTCACATAGCGCACCTGGAAGCCACGATGTGCTTTGTCGCCAATGAAGACGACAATATGTGCAAAGCCCTCATAAGTACCCTCACAGGAGCAGCTTTGACGTGGTTCAATGGTTTGGCAGCTGGTAGCATAACCACCTGGACATGTTTAAGAACAAAATTCCTAGATCGCTTCTCGACGGCTGGAGCTCGGAAAGTGACTGTCACCGATCTGAACAACTTGGTACAAGCGAAAAATGAGAGCTCCATGAGCTACTTCACCAAGTTTAAAGAAATGGTTGACAAGATTGAAGAGGATCTCACTGACAGAGAGGTGATCAATTGCTTCCGAAGTGGTATTTCCTCGGCAGACATGGATTATGAACTCACAGCAGTCAAATACAACTCGACAAGAGTTGTTCGAAAAGGTTTACAATGTCGCACTGGCAGAGGAAAGGAAGGAAAAGATAAATGGGAAAAGCCCCAAGGTGGAGGTTGCTGATGATAAGAAGGACTCCAACAAGAATGGAGGAAACAATAAAAATGGAAAGAACAGGACAAGGGCGACAGAGAAGGTACCCGAGACTTTCACTCCCCTAACGGTGAGTCGAACTGAAATCCTGAATGCAGTCGAGTTGGCTCCACCTGCCCCAATGAACCCAGGCAACAAGTTCAGAAGGGACAATAGCAAATATTGTGATTTCCACAAGGACACGGGTCACCTCACGGAGGATTGTTTAGGCTTGAAGCGCATAATCCAAAGAATGGTCGAACAAGGAAGACTCGACGCATACGTGAAGAGGCCTCAAACTGGTGGAGACGAGCAGCCTGCAGGTGGACAACAAGGACCGAGGCAACCTAGATTGAACTTGGGGGTCATTACAGAGCAAGCCAGTAACACCGCCAGCAAGCACAAAATTTTTCAACTCAATAAGGCCCCACATGTGCCTCCAAGGAGAGATGTCAGAGATGATATGATCAGCTTCTACCCCCATGAGTTGGCAACCAATATGGCTGCTAGGGAGCAAGTTCTCGTCATCCCAGGTCTCATAGACGGATGTACGACGAGCAGACTCTTAGTCGACACGGGGGCCTGCAAGGACATTTTATTCTACAAAACTTTCCAGGAGATGGGACTTAATGATGAGCAGCTTGAAAGGTATGATGGCGAGTTGGAGGGCTTCACCAACCATCGAGTTGACGCCAAAGGACAGATTGAGCTCGACGTCGACCTTGGCGGCACCCCCACGGTAGTTTCGAAGGTACAATTTATTGTAATAGATGTGAACAGTGATTACGCCGCTATACTTGGTATTCCGAGTCGGTCGCGCTTGGAATGGTAGCATCAATTCCTCACCGGCGAGTCAAGTTCCCCACACTTGGAGTTGGATGTGTACAAGGCACGGCTCGAGCCTACCTGGATCATGTTCTCGAGAGAAAGAAAGAAAAGGGAGTTAGAAATTGAGGCTGCAGATGGTTACTTGAAGGCTGTCCCGATCAGCCACCAAAACTACTCGGCGTCGTCAAGCAATCGCCAATGTGGAGGAGTCGACCTATCGCTCAAATGACGAGATCATGATTGAGTCGACACGTCACTACTGAAACCACAGAGGTCGATCCAGATGTAGTTATGGTCGACCAAGTCCTCATAGCAACCTATGCCTCCGGATCGACAATAACTCGGGGCCACTACCACCGCAGCGAGGTTGCGAGATAAAATTTGGATGATATGATAGCGTAAGAAGCTCCACACACAGGGGCCGAGGAGAGACAAAGGGTCGAGAAATCATCATTGAAACCCTGCCGGTTCGAGAGATGGTCCGAGTTAGAGGCTTTGGATGAGCTAGAGTCGTGTCGCTAACCCTTCCCACCCCGACCAAAAAATTCAAATTGGAAACGGCTATACTGTCGAGGAGCGAGCAGAAATCATTGAGCTACTCAAGGAGAGTAATGACGTCTTCGCATGGAGAGTAGAAGACATGAGGGGAATCAAGGAAGAGGTCGCCGTTCACCGACTTGAAGTCAACCCGACCATAAAGCTTAGACCCCAAAAATTGAGAAGTTTTGCTCGTGATAAGGAGGAAGCCATAAAAACTGAGGTACAAAAACTTTTAAGTGCAGGGATAATCAAGGAGGCCACTCACACAACGTGGTTGGCCAATGTGGTCATGGTGAAGAAATCAAATGGCAAATGGCGGATGTGTGTCGACTTCACCACTCTAAATCTTGCCTGCCCGAAGGACAGCTATCCTCTTCCAAGAATCGACAAACTAGTTGATTCTATTGCCGGTCACTCCACCCTCAGCTTCCTCGATGCTTATTCAGGATACCACCAGATTAAGATGCACGAAGATGACATTGTGAAAACAGCTTTCCAAGCAGCTGGAGGCATCTACTGCTATAACATGATGCCCTTTGGATTGAAGAATGCAGGGGCGACTTATCAAAGAATGGTGAACAAAGTCTTTGCCTCTCAAATTGGCCGAAACATGGAGGCCTACGTCGACGATATGGTCATCAAAACAAAGACTGGACGTTACGTGGTCGACCTAAAGGAAACGTTTGCCAATTTAAGAGCAAACGACATGAAGCTCAACCCTAGCAAGTGTGTCTTTGGTGTAGCTGCTGGAAAGTTCCTTGGATTTATGGTATCTCAGCGAGGTATAGAAGTTAACCCGAAAAAGATCAAGGCTCTAGTCGACATGAAAGAGCCGGCCAGTATAAAGGAGATGCAGCGACTTAACGGCAGGGTGGCAGCTCTTGGCCGCTTCATATCTAAGTCAGCAGAGAGGTCTCTCCCCTTCTTCAAAGCGTTGAGGGGGACGAAAATTTTTGAATGGACGACCGAATGTCATTCGTCGTTCCAACAAACCAAGGATTACCTCGCTACTCCACCTCTCCTGAGTAGCCCGACCACTGGCGAAACGTTGTTTGTGTATCTATCTGTGGGAGACAAGTCAGTTGCAGCGGTCTTGATTAGAGAAGAGGAAGGGCTTCAAAAGCCAGTATACTACATCAGCAAAGCCTTATCAGATGTGGAGAGCAGGTATTACAATGCTGAGAAGGTCGCCTATGCTCTAGTCGTAGCTTCAAGGAAGGCTGCGAGCTTATTTCTTGGCTCGCCTATCGTAGTCTTGACTAATGCACCCTTGAGAAAAATATTACACAAGCCGGAGAGTTCGAGTCGGCGCTCAATTGGTCAATTGCCCTTACTGAATTTGACATTGAGTATAGACCTCGAAAGGCGTTGAAGGCTCAAGCTCTAGCAGATTTCTTGGTCGAGCTTACGTTCACCAAGGAAGACAGCGAACAGCGAACCCCAAAAGAGAAAACTAAAGGGAAAGAGCCAGAGTCCCAGTCGCCGCGGCCTGCAGACGATTGTTGGAAGGTCTACTCGAGATGGGTCGGCGACCAAGAATAGCGATGGAGCCGGGATAGTGCTAATTGAACCGTAATGCAGGACGGTGTACGAGGAGTCACTAAGGTTCAAGTTCGATGCTTCCAACAATCAGAGTGAATACGAAGCCTTGATAGCGGCCATAGAATACGCCAAGTGTTTTGGAGCGACTAAAATCATGGCTTATTGTGATTCCCAATCGATAGTCAACCGGGTCGAGGCGAGTACGAGGTGCTTAGTTCCACTCGATCAAATACTGCGACACTGGTGAAGGAGCTAATAAAGGATTTGGAATTGCAGGAGATTCGAGAGGATTGGAAGGGAAGACAACGAGCTAGCCGACCTCCTCTCGAAATTAGCCACTTCAGATGAGCCACATGAAGAGCCCATCTCTTTCCTCGAAAATCCGGCTTATGAGAGAATAAAAATCCAGTGTGTAGAGGACACTTCAAGAAATTGGGCTTATGAGAAGTGTTGGATCGAAGAAATGAAGGCGTACATAGAAAGTGGCGAGCTGCCTGATGACGAGAAGAAAGCTCGAGCAATAAAAAAGAAAGCTCCGAGATACGTCATTCAAGGAGGCAATCTGCATTCGAAGATCCTACACTCGACCATTGCTAAAGTGCATCCACCCTCAAGAGGTCGCCCTATTGATACATGAAGTACACATTGGGATTTGTGGCGGACACCCGGGGGCCAGGACTCTTGCTGACAAGTTAATCACTTTAGGGTACTACTGGCCGCACATGAGAGCTGATACTCATAACTTTGTTCAACAATGTGATCAATGCCAAAGGTTTGCCAACTTACCTCATATGCCTACCACCGAGCAGACTCCAGTGATTGCAACTTGGCCATTTGACATGTGGGGTGTCGACTTGATTGGACCCTTCCCTCCCGCCCGGGGAAATTGCAAGTATGTGATCGTTGCCATAGATTACTTCACTAAATGGGTTGAGGCCAAACCATTAGCTCGCATCACAGAGGAGAATGCTATCAACTTCATTCACGATTTCATTTGGTGTCGGTTTGGTTTTCCTCGAGCCATAGTATCAGACAACGGACTTGTGAATGTGTGCCCCAAATTTTTGTTTGTTTTGGAAATTCACGCGAGTTTGAAGACATCCGGTTTAATTTGAAAAACGGAGTTGCCACGCCATTTTGATTACCTCAAAACTTTGAAAAAAGGTTTTATGGGTTCGGAGGTTAAGTTACCCCTTGGGAAGAACGTATCTTCGTTCACCCAAGGTGCCTTGCCGGAGCAAGTCTCCCAAGATCCCATTAATCGTGCTTGCTTGCGTGCTTTCTTGTGTGCATGTGTTTGAAAATAAGGGAGGGAATGTCCCAAGTCGTCTTCCGGACGTACAAACCATTTATTGGTTGTCGCTCGGGATTTCTTGGATTTTATGTATTCGGGATTATGATCCCGTCCTCATCTTGGACTTGTGATCATTGCATTTTTAACCTCGGGACTTGCATGATAGAGAGAATGACTCTCTTTATAGTCAAAAATGAGGTTCTTTAGAAAAGGAGGGTCCTTAGCCCATCAATCCTACACTCTAAGACGGTCGAGCTCATATGGATGCTTCATACTCATCTTAAGTGATAATCGGAGATATAGGGTTCAAGGTTGTCCCTTTCTAAAGAAATTATGAAACCTTTATGGAAGGAACGATGTAAAGATAGGATCTTTTACACCGGTCCGTTCCAAGGTTGCTAATGGGGACATGGGGGAATGCATGTAAAAATGACATTTTTAGTGAAAAAATGACATTTTTGGGTTGCAAAGGATGCATTTGATTTAAAGAAATGATCTTTATTTGCAAAGGATGCATAAAGACATGATTTTTATGCAAAGGATGCATTTTTATGAAGAAATTGGGATTTAAATATGCAAAGGATGCATGAATATTGTATTTTGAAAAGCATAGGATGCTAATTTGGGATAAAGATATGATCTTTAATGCAAAGGATGCTTGAAAAAGGATTTCATATGCAAAGGATGCATTTTTATCATAAAGGTTGGATTTTTATATGCAAAGGATGCATGAAGATGATGTTTTTATTGAAAAATGAGTTTTTTAGGTGCAAAGGATGCACCTTTGATTCAAAGATTACATCTTTAATGGCAAGGGATGCCTAATGCATGCAAAGGGGGAAAGGGGGATAAAGATATGATCTTTAACTATGAATGCCAAGTCCCAAGCAAGATAGAAGCGATATATGAATGCAATGAGCAAGTAGAATCACATATAGCAATTTAAGATGCAAGGTTAGGGCGTGCGAGATTACCAATGGCTTCCTCTTCTTCTTTGGACGGAGCTAGGAGGAGGACTTGATCTTGGGATCTTCAAGGAGGAGGGAGGTGGCTTCTTGGCCTTCTTCTTCACCTTCTTGGACTTCCAGCAACTCTTGGGAGGTTTTTCTTCGTATTATGAGGGTGATGGTATTGTTGTTGTTTAAATGGGTAGAGGAGGGCTCTATTTATAGGCAGTCTGGAAATCGCCAATGAAGCCGTGCGGCTAGGGACCTTGAGCTAATGCAGCCGTGCGGCATTATCCCTTGTGACTCAGCATGTTTCTAGAACCATGCAAGGTGGCAAATTCTAGAAGTTTCCCAAATTAAGAAAAACGTGTTTCTTAATTGGGAAGCTTTCCTTTCAGCCTTTATATAATTTGGAACAGTTCTGGAATATTTCCGGAACACTAGGAAGGTCCGGGGAATTACCGGGAAACTTACCGAAATTGCCGGGAAATTTAACCGGAAGGCATGAGCCAGGTTTGGGTACTTACAGAAGCCCCTCGGCAACGTCACTTGCAAGGCGAGTGGGGTTGTCGATAGAAAAGGATCCGATCTGGCGAATGCCGAGACGGATTGAGAGACCGAGGTGGTCGAGTGGTGAACCTCTTATGAAAGGCTACCTACGTATCCGGAGGAATCAAGCCAGCCGTAGTTCGGAATAGACCGGCGAGGAATGGAGAAGAGAAAGCGGTCTCTTCTTTGGGGAAGTAGAAGAGAAAATGACCTAAGAGGTCAAGCAATTGATCCTACTGGGGATATGCTAGAAGTGACCGATGTGGTCAGATATCTAAACCTCTATGAGGGGTTACTTCATCACTGATGAGTGACGAAGGAACAGGGTGACCAAAGTGGTCGGATGGCTGGACCTTTTATGAAAGGCTACCTACGTATCTCGGAGGAATCAAGCCTTGATCGTAGTTCAAGCATCACTAGATAGTTAGGAACGATGTCTAGGATCCTTGAAGGTTTTGACAATTAATGGAGGCTGTCCCCTGTTTGACAATTAATGGAGGTTGTCACCTGATTGACAATTAATGGAGGTTGTCACCTGAAGAAACTAAAGCTTACATCACTATCGAGGAGATAGAGGTAGCTAAAGTTTGGAAAACTTAGCATACTTCACTATTCGGGATAGAGGTAGCTTAAGTCAGAAGAACTTGAGCGTACGTCACTATTCGTGATAGAGGTAGCTTAAGTTTAGATGAACTTTAGCATACTTCACTATTCGGGATAGAGGTATCTAAAGTTAAGAAGAACTCGAGCATACTTCACTATTCGTGATAGAGGTATCTTGAGTTTAGATAAACTTTAGCATACTTCACTATTCGTGATAGAGGTAAGCTAAGTTTAGAGTTCTTGACAATTCGGAGGTTGTCACCTAGCGTTATCCCGTTATAACGGAATTAACGGAGGCGACTGGGAATAAAGCTTAGTTGCTTAGGAGATAAGGGACATCTTCTGAAAAGGGTGTTATCTTAGTTAAAGGATAACGGGAATTGTAGGCCCAAGTGGAAAGTCCAGGGGCAAAATTGTAATTTACGCTTTCCCAGGCGAATGAGGCCGCCCGGCATGAGATGGAGGCAAAAGAAGCCGTACGGCTAGAAGTCTATTTTTTCCAGATTATTTAAAACAGATTTGAACGGGCAATTGGACATTACTGCCGCCCATTCCAGCCGAGGAAGAGAGAGAGTGGAGAGAAAATTTCTTAAAAATTCTTCAATTCCCTTTGCTTCTACCGATTGAAATGGATCCGGAGGGGAATCCTATACCGAGGCAGGCAAGAAGGAACATCTCCGCGGCCGCTCGGAGGAGGAGGAAAGAACTCGTTCGAACGGAGAGAAAGTATGACTTTCTTACGCCTCCATCGGAGCTTTATCGGGGGAGAAGAGAGCACAAATCGACGAGCCCGCGATCGGTTGGGGTAAGCATTCTTATTTGGCTCGATTCCGTCGATTTTAATTGAATTTTGATTGATTTAGGGCTTGACCCGAATTTTAGGAATTTTCTAGGGTTTTCCTAGGATTTTTGAATGACTTTGAGACATTGATGATGAACCTATAAGGCTAAGAACATGCATGTGCAATTTATTTGACAAAAATAATGGGAATGACCCACTTTTTTCTCGAAAATAAAGTAAGAATGATAATTGTTTAAAGTGAGACGGAGTTCTTGCATGTGCTAGAACTAAGTCAAAATTTTGATTATCAATGAGAAAACAAGATTTTGGAAGATGAAAAGGATTCATGCATGCCATTTTTGAAAGAATAATGCTTATGTGCAAAGAATTGTTAAAATTGTGATTTTGTGCTTTAGGAAAGTAATGAGACTTGACATGACGTGTTTCAAGTGATGAAAGACGTGTTTTTTCATGCAAAGGATGCTAGAAAACTCTTGTTGAATGCTTTTCTTTTGAAAACATGTGCACTTTTTGAAGATATGCATGCTTTTGAAAATGAGATGAAAGACTGACACATTTCTTGTGCTTGTCTACAGGAGAACAAGTCTAGAGGGCCATCTGAGATAGCGGTCAGGCTTTGGGAGAGGATGCCTGATTTCGAGAAAAATGGGGCGAATCCCAAGCAGCTGGTGCGGGCTACTGGCCTAGATTTATTCATTGAGGCTATCGGCAGGGGGATCCATATCACCTCTAAGAGCAAGAGCTTGGTCCAGGCCCTATCTGAGTTTTGGTGGGATAGCACTCATAGCTTCCATCTGAGCTGGGGAGAGCTGACAGTGACTCCCGCTGATTTCACGACTATTACTGGTCTACAGTTCACTGGGAGGCCCGTGACTTGGAGGGACCATATTACAGCTGAGGAGTTTCGAGCTTTGGTCGGGTTTGAGTTGATTCCCAAGGGGCTAGGGACGGAGACACGGAATGTCGAGGTGGCAGTCCAGAACTGGATACGGGACTTTGCCGTTAGTGACGTGACTGCCCAGCAGCTGGCTAGAGCCTTTGTGTGGTTGATGCTGTCGGTCACCATTTTTGCTAATTCTGGGACGCTGGCCATGACTTGCCTCCTCGACTCTCTGGAGGATGTGGATGGGATAGGGACGGTCTCTTGGGGAGAGACCGGATTGGCGGAGTTGTATTTCTCTCTGGATCTGTACAGCCGAAATAAGGCTGCTTCCAATGACTGTTTCTCCTTTGCTCTTGAGGTAGTCCCTCTTTCTTTTCTCTTTTCTCTTCCTGTCTTGAGACTTTTATGAGAGAGAAATGACCCTTTTTTGATGTTTTGAACATGCGGAGTGCAGTTACGTGAGGTGATCAGGTTCTTTCCGTGGAACCAACAGAGCGATATCACCATCTTCCCTGCTATGATCCGCTGGAGGGGAGATGCTAGGGATAAGTTCACGGGAAAGACCCGGATTACTTTTGATTATAAGATGGTGAGGCCGATTATCAACAAGGACGGGCCTGATGGAGTGGACTTCTACCCTTGGGGCAGGTATCCGGAGATCTTGCTGGGAGAGGCCATTGAGGCGACGAGGCAGAGGAGATGGCTTACTGGGCTGACATGTGATGTCATATATTTGGGATCGTTTCTCGAGGCGGCGTGGCCACGTCCCTCCCTTGGACGCCATTACTCCCCATGATCCTCCAAAGACGGATGCTACGGCCTCAGTGGATTGGCGGGCGGATGAGATTGCTAGATACCGAGTGGGCGTGGCCGAGGAGTACTTTGATATGGATACCCCATACGCCTGTGTTTGTGGAGCGGCGGCGAGGACGCCACGAAGCTAGTGAAGCCGGCGGTCACTCGGGGATATGGGGAGGATGAGCCTACCGACCGCCGATCCCTCCCGCGCACTGTCTTATGTGGTCCACGGAGTACCGAGGAGGATGAGGATTCCCGTCCCCGATACTAGGGAGCCCCAAGATACCCCGCCGCCCGACAAAGACTGTAAGTATACTTTTAGGGTCTTTCCCTTTTTCAGCTTTCTTTGCTTTTTGCAATTCTGAGATTTTCTGAGATTTTTCTGAGATTTTTTTTTTCTCTTTTTCTCAGGTTCCAGCTCGCACCTATGACAGATTGGTCAGGCAGAACAGGGGCTGGAAGGACATGTGCCGGTCCCTTCTGAGGAAGCTGGCCTGCGCTTCAAAGGCGGCAGCGGACGCACAGGAGCCCGGGCGCAAGAGAAGGCATGTCGGGGGCACAGCGTCTACCTCATCGGCCTCGGAGTACTCTTCCAGTGCCATGCCTCGGGGGCGGGGACCCAATGCTGACATTCTGGAGCAGCTGGCTGAGTACGGGCACGATAATGTCCATCTGTCTGATGTGAGCGACCAGGAGGACTTGATGAGGGAGGCTAGCGTCTATGAGCTAAGCAGTGATGAAGAAGAAGAAGAATCGGAGGCCTAGGAGGTCTCTAGAGTGGATTAGGAACAAAAACAAACAATGAACAAGATTTATGCACATTTTGTTTATTTTTTTGCTTTATTTGGGCGCCGATGGGGCGAAGACATTGTAGTAATGCTTTATTTACTTTTCTAATTTATGCTTTTTAAATTTGCATATTATCTGAGCCTCGGGGCAGTTTTTTGCTTGGAATTGGGGCTGAAACTGGGCCAAAATGATATATAATGATATATAAATGCTTGAATGGCTTCTGGACATGTTTTTGTACAGGTCTTGGTTGAGAAAGTGGGGTGAAAACTCCCTTGGACAGTAACTTTGGTTGCTGCAGATTTTTTTTCTGCAGATGGCAAATGAGGCCGTGCGGTTTGGTCCTAAGAGCAAATGAAGCCGTGCGGCTCACAGTTCTGTCTGAACTGGTCATTTTCTGAATAAAAGCAAGGCTTGGCAATTTCATTTCATTTTCACTCTAGATTTGTCCCAATTGTTCCCAGAGCACATTTTGGACTTAAAGACACCATCTTAGGTCATTTTGCGATGGAGAAGCCCGTCAGATTGCAAAGGGGGAAGCGAGACCATTTTCTGTCCGATCTTCAATCTTGGGCGAAGCACAACTTTCAATCTCACAAGGGGCTGCTTGATTCTTCCTTCAAGATCAAGTCTTTATGGCATTTGAGGGATCTCCCGCCCGATTGGGACCTTTTGAGAGCAGCAGCAAGGTTTTGGGACGTCCGGAGACACGTTTACTGCTTTTCTTACAACGAGATTGTCCCAACGCATGAAGACTTCCGAGCCTTGATTGGGGGTCCTGAGATTGAGGCTATATCTATTCCGCTGATCGGAGACGTGCCAGTGGCGGTAAAGCTTGCATCTTTTCTGCATATTTCTTTGGAAGAGGCTGAGGGGATGATGATAGCCCCGGACAGGATTGACCTTTCTAGTATCCCGGCGAGTTTGGGTCTCCGGCCATGGCTGCGACCACGGTGGCTATGGATGCCTTCATTCTCTGCATATTTTCTGCTCTGTTCACCGCTGAGTCCGTGGGGATCTGTCATGGTGGTCTCTTGGACATGGTCAGAGACTGTAGGGCTGGGAAGGACATTGTCCCACTAGTTTTGGGAGAGACATTGCATGGCATTGACATGATGGCTAGGAGAGACCATTTCATGAGGTCTAGGAGTCCACTGTGGCCGACTTTGTGGTCGCAGGAGAGGCTCGGGGCTTTGCCAGGGGCTTTACCGACTCGGTGCCCTTGGGTGATTTCTCGGAGAGGTGCACCGAGGCAACAGGATCGTGGTAGCTGAGCCGACGATGGCTAGGCTATCCACTTCGGACATCCGTTGGTGGATACCTCACCGGAGATTGCGTACCAAGAGGATATTTCAGAGTCTTATGCCGCGAGGGTTCCGTGGTTCTCGCCGGTCGCCCTTCTACATTCCCCGCTTGGTATCCAGGCGCTTTGGGGGCATTACAGAGCCATTGAGCGATTGGGAGGACATCCGGACCATGGAGGTGGTGCCATTTGATATGAGAGATCCAAATGCCTTCTTATTTTTCTCGAGGGCTTGGACATATGTTGCTTTCCCACCCGTGGCTATCTTCAGAGCAGGAAGAGTACCATCTTGACCACCGTCTACTTGACTGGTACGAGAGGGAAATGGGAGCGACTCAGTCATTCTGGGGGAGAGACGTCGGAGCTTTATTGGGGCCGACCGTGACTCGAGTAGGACTCGAGGGAGACCGAGGCTAAGGCGAGTCGCCATAATCGCCTGGTGACTCCGATCGGTGATATGGAGGCTCGATACAAGAGATTGTCCGAGGTCGCTCCTTTGACCGAGACTCGCAGGGAGGAAGTGCGGACTCGTGCTCGTGTAGAGAGGGCACTTATTGACACGGGTTTGGTAGAGGCTCCAAAGCTGAGGATACCGGAGATCGGGATGAGGGATACCGACCTTATAGAAAAGAAGAGAAAGAAAACTCGACGGGGTCGAGGTAAAGTGGAAGAAGACCAAAGAAGACTCAAATAATGACGACCGACGCATCTTTTCTTAGGATTCCCTTATTGCCATTTTGCAAACACATTAGTTTATTTAGGCATTTTTTGTATTTTAGATCTTTGTGAAAGGTGTTAAAGCGTAGTCAAGAGTAGACCGTGCTTGAACTCATCAAGAAGTTTTTAACTTGTAATGAACAAGAAATATTATCTTAGAAATTAATCAAGACACATTTCATGGAAATTCAAATGTCTTATTGCTTGGGACCCTTTTTATGAAAACTGAAATACCCTTTATTTTTTATTTTTTTAGGACGCACTTCATGGAAGCTTGATTGTCCTTTTTTTTTATTGTTTAGACCGAACCATATATGGCTGCCTACGTTCCCCTTTTACAAGAAAGACTAAGGGGCTCAGGTCTTCGTAGTTCATTCTGGTGAACTATTTTTTATTTTTATTTTTATTTTTTTATTTTTTTTATGTGAAGCCCTGTTTTTTGCCTAGACCGCCCTTTTTGGGGTTTTCAGCCTAGCTGGGCATTACTCTTTTTGCACTAAGATTATTTTTATGTGCAACCCTGTCTTTTGCCTAGACCGCCCTTTTTGGGGTTTTCAGCCTAGCTGGGTATTACTCTTTTTGCACTTTCTTCTTTTTTTTTTATATATATATATTTTTTTTATTTAGACATAGTATCTTTTGAGCTTATCACCGTTGACTGGGAGGACAAAGGGATTGCCGTCCAGGTCTGCAAGCTTCATGGCTCCTCCCGATAGT
Organism: Adenophora triphylla var. japonica; assembly: GCA_022495995.1. NCBI lineage: Eukaryota > Viridiplantae > Streptophyta > Magnoliopsida > Asterales > Campanulaceae > Adenophora > Adenophora triphylla. The sequence continues at coordinate 188,979 of JAFEMH010002991.1, forward strand.
ATCTTCTGCACCACATAAGGGCCGATCCAAACGGGTTCCCATTTTCCTGTGGGGTTCTCTCGGTAGGGGCTTCACTTTCAACACTAAGTCACCCTCTTTGATGTCTCTGGCCTTGACCTTTTTGTCAAACGCTCTAGCCATTCGTCTATGGTAGGCTCGGGTGTGTTCCATGGCTTTTAGCCTTCTCTTATCAAGCAGAGCCAACTCATCATGCCGGTTGCGTAACCATTCTACTTCATTGACACTATTTTCCAGGAGGACCCTTAATGACGGGATTTCCAACTCCACTGGTAACACTGCTTCCATCCCGTAGGTTAGGGCAAAAGAAGTTTCTCCCCGTAGCCGTTCTCGACAGACGTTCGTAGCCCCGCAGTGCCAAGTGCAGCCTTTTCGGGCCAATCGCGACCACGGGTGGCCATTTTTCGAATGATCCGCTCGAGCGTCTTATTAGCAAATTTTCATGGCTCCATTAGTCTCGAGGTCCTGTACGGAGACGACTTGTGGCGAGTGATTCTCGAATTCTCGACAAGAACCTATCGCAGCCCCTTCAAAGTGCGACCCATTATCTAAATGATCTCGTTGGGCACCCCATATTTGCACATTATGTTTTCTTTGATGAATTGGGCCACTTTTCTCGGAAGTGAGAACCTTGTAGACTTGGCCTCTACCCACTTGGTAAAGTAGTCGATGGCTACTAGCACAAATTCATGCCCATTGCTTCCGCCGGCTATTTTCCCTATCACGTCAATACCCCAAGTTGCAAATGGCCAAGGAGTCGTCATGCGCAAGACAGTCATGAGGCGGGAGATGGTTGAGGTTGGTAAACCGCCGGGCACTTGTCGCATGCTCGGACGTGCCGACACACTGCTTTCCATGGAAATCCAAGAGTAACCCATTCTCGAGGATCACTTGCATCGTGGCTCGCATTCATATGAGGACCACAGGGACCATCATGACTTCGGCCATCAACTCTTTGGCCCTTTCTTGAGTGACGCACAAGAGGAGTGGTCCTTGGTACGCTTCTTGTACAAAGTTGCCTCCTAGAATGACATAATGGGAGGCCAACCTTTTCAAGGCTTGCAAGCTCTTGGCTCGACACCTTCTTTTGGTCTACCTTCTTCGTCTCCGAAAGCCGACTCTCCATCTTTGAGGAACTGTAAATTTGATTGTACCAGTGGTTCCTTTATAGGCTCGGGTCCTGTGTCTACTTCACAATGTAAGGTCAGGCTTCTCTTCTACCCACTCTAAGGGTTTTATGGCTTTTCCTGGGATCTCTACCAATGAGGCTAGAGTAGCTAGGGCATCTCGCGAATCTATTCTTTTCCCTCGACAAGTAGTGGAAGGTCACTTCTCCGAACCGTCCAATCAACTCCTCCATACGGGCATGATACCGCCGCATTAGGGTCCACGCCTTCCATTTGTTAGAAACCCGGTTGATGATCGTGGCCGAGTCTCCGTAAACTTCTAGCTCCTCGACATTCCTTTCTAAGGCAGCTTCCAAACCAAAGAATGCAAAGCTTCATACTCGGCAACATTGTTTGTGGCGTGGAAGTTCAACTTGAGGGCTATGGGTGTATGCTCATCTTTCGGATCGACCAAGAGCATCCCGATGCCGTTTCCTCTTTTGTTAGCGGCTCCGTCAAAGAATAATTGCCATCGATTCTCGGCTCAACCGCAAAGATCCCTTCATCTCGCGAATTGGGGTTCGTGTCCTCTCGTCCTCATTACTGGGAAGTTCGCCAGTGGTCTCGACAACGCTTGACCCTTGATGGCCTTTCTGGTCACATAGTTGATGTCGTACTCGCTAAGAAGAAGGACCACTTTGCTAGACGCATCGAGAGGGAAGGCTTATCAAAGATGTATTTGATGGGGTCCATTTTTGAGACCAAATTCACAGGCGGGCTTGCATATAATGCTTTAACTTGCCGACTACCTGCACTCGCCCCGCACAGTGTCTTTTCACATGCTAAGTAATTGAGCTCACTTCCCCGCAGCCTTCCGACCGACAAAGTAAATGGCGTTTTCTACCCGAGAGTCTTTCTTTTCCCGAGCAAGCATAGCCCCAACCGCCGTATCAGACAATAAGATAGAGCGTAAAAGGTTTCGTCTATGTGGGGGCATAAGATCGAGGATGTACCAAGTATGCCTTAATCTGGTCAAAAGCATCCCGGCATTCTTCGGTCCATTCTGTGTCTACGTTCTTCTTCATGAGCTTGAAGATGGGCTCGCACATAGTGGTCAACCGATTGACGAAACGGCCGATGTATCAGCAGCTTTTCCCATAAAGCTCTTGACTTCTCGTCCGGGTTCGAGGTGGCCTCATATCCATAATGGCTTTGATCTTTTGGGGGTCAACTTCAATACCTCGCTCCGTGACCATATACCCAAGCACTTTTCCCCTTGTCACTCCGAAGGTGCATTTAGCAGGGTTTAGTCTCATGGAATGTTGTCTCAGCCTCTCAAAGAACTTCCGCAGGTCAACAAAGTGTTGTCTGTCCTCGCCTTTGGAGTGAATTATCATGTCGTCTACGTAGACCTCAATCTCCTTGTGGATCATGTCATGAAAAAGCACGGTCGCTGCCCTTTGGTAAGTAGCCCCGGCGTTCTTAAGCCCAAATGGCATCACCGTATAACAGCAAGTTCCCACGGTGTGGTGAAGGCCGTCTTTTCTTGGTCTTCCTTGGCCATCTTGATCTCGGTTGTAGCTCGCAAAGCCATCAACGAAGGATTTGACTTCGTAGTTGGCAGTGGAGTCCACCAGATGTCTATGTTTGGCAAAGGGTAGTCATCTTTGGGCCGGCCTTGTTCGGATCCCGAAATCTACACAAGCCGCACCTTCCCATTGGCTTTGGTTACGGTCACAATATTGGATAACCATGTCGGATATTCGATGACTACGATGAATCCTACCCGCGTAGTTTCTCAATCTCTTCTTTGACCTGTAGAGACCATTCTCGGCTTGATCTTTCTCGCTCGTTTTTACCGGCTTAGCATCCGGTGCTAGAGGGATTCTCTGCTCTACTATCGAACCGTCTAGCCCCGCATATCCCTCGTATGACCATGCAAACACGTCGACGTATTCCCGAGCAGATCGATCACCGTCCTGCTCAACCCCGTAAGAAGTTTCCGATCTGTGTCTCTTTAGGTTCCTCGACAAGCACCCAAGTTCACACTTGTCAAAACCTCCTCGGCAGCTTGGGCCCGGTTTTCCTCTTTTTCGAAACCCGCTTAAAGGTTTCTTTAATGTATTGTTCATTTAGTGTGTTTGCATCTTGTTCAAATGATTCATTATTAACTGTTGTTAAGTTTTGAGTTAATTTATCATTTGTTAAGTTGGCATAAGAGGATACTCGAAAGATCCGTCATTTCATTCAAAATAAGGGGAAAGATGACATCGATTACATTTTGATAGTCCTCAGCGTGAGGCCTTCGGATGACTCGTAGGACTGGAATTCAAAGATTCCCGACTCGACCGAATAGACGCTACCGACTCGGACCCTACACTACTTATTGACTCGAGGGTGGCTTCGACAAGGGTTGGACCGGGATCTCACTCCTTCTTGTTGTTGCCCGGGAGTAGCAATCTTGTCGCCGTTCCCATTTGGCCGTGCATCCCGTGGATCATAATTGCCTTTGTTGACACCATTTCCATGAGGAATACCTCGATCGATCCGGCGGAATCTCCTTTCGAACTTAACTTTATCTCGCCGCACTCTCCGGGCAAGAGGGACCGCAGTGCTTTCGGCATCCGAGATACGCCTTTCTTCATCCCAAAAGTCTTCCGTCGGTTCACTCTTCTTTCCACCTTTTCCCAAACAGGGGCCGGACCGATCCTCGGGAGCAGTAAGAGCCATTACAAATACATTATGCTCATCATGGGTGATGAAGGGCTCTGAAGAAACTTTCATTAACATGGCTTGTTTCACTTCAAACTCACAGTCTTCATAAGTGAGCCTTTCTTCTGTAATCTTGACCATGGTTACTGGTTCGATATCATAGAAAAGAGGCCGAGCTCTGACAACATTAACAAAATCAGTTCCGACTATGGGCCCAAACTGTCCTTCCATGGCGGCGACATTAAATCTTTCCACTTTCCTTGCAATTCAGCATAAGGAACATTGAATTTCAGAATGTCTATGATCTCTGGATTTCCAAAGTTGACTGCATTCGTCTCCCCGAACTCGATCATGTTGACCTGATTGTTAGCTGGAAGAGGGTTCTTGACCACATTAGGACCCCGAGGTGGTTCCAGCTTGCCTTCTTCAATTAGGCGAGAGATTAGGAATTTCAGGTAGGTGCAATCATTGGTGTTATGCCCATGATATTTGTGAAAGCGGCAATGCTTGATTTCATCCATTCTGACACTAGGGTTTTTGGGTTTCCAGTTTTCCAGAGGTCTGATGAGTCATTCGGCTACCAAACCGTCAAAGACCTTCTCTAGTGGCATTCCAAAATCTTCTGCGGTATAGAAGCGAGGTCTCGGCTTTGCAGCTACTTGGCTTGAATTCTGTCCCACTTTCTCATTATGGATGTAATTGACAGCGCCAACCGTTTCTTTTCCCTTTATAGTGACAGCTGGGGCGTTTGACACTGGTGCTTTGTAGCGATAAGAGCTGGCTGATCCTGTGGCCGGGGCCATGTTGAAGGCATTTTCAAACTTGGTACCCACATTTACTATTGCCCGAAGGTCAGGATAATAGTAATTACCAATTTGGACCCTTAGTTGAGGCTTTAAGCAAGATTGGAAGATCTCCATCCGCTCCTCTTCATTCAAAGGGTCATCATTTCACTAAGCTTCCAATTCCATCTCCCGTAAAATTCACTTACCGGCTCATCCGGGCGCCGTAGAGTGCCTTGTAGGTCATTCCCGCCGGTTTCCCAATTCAAGTTAGCCTTATACTTCTCCGTAAATGCTTCCTTAATTTGGTCCTGTGTGGCTCGGGCCTCGGTTTTACATGTAGGAACCATCTAAGAGCCGAACCCTTTAATGACAAATGAAAATGGTCGGCCATTTGTTGATGTGTACAGTCCTTGGCTCTCATGGCAAGAAGGTAGCTTTCAATATGAGTTTCGGGACAATCGGTGCCGTTGAACTTTTCAATTTCTCGGCATTCGGAATTTTGGAGGAAGAGGGACAATTTTGCTGGGATCGCAATCCGATATGCCGCCTTTTTGGTGTTCGTTCTCCGAACTTCTCTTGCATGGACTTAACTTGTTCCATCAACCAAGTCATGTTGGGGTCGGAGGACGGCTTCGATTCCGGCAGGTTTGTCGATTTGAGTGGCAGGACTGTGGGTGGCACAGCGGTAGCCGGTACTATGGCTCGAGGGTCTTTGGAAGGGAAGTAGGTGTAAACTTGGCCTGGTCCCGTGTTTCCCGAGGCCGACTGCAGGCATAGGAATTAGGCTCGTAGTTGCAGAAGTAGGAAAAAGGAGCCTCGTGGGATCCTATTGGCAAGGTTGGGGGTGGAAGATCTGCTGTGGCAGGGCAGGAGTTGAAAAGGTCACTTGATTGATTCTGAGGCCTGGAAGTTGTCTGGGACGGCCCATACTGGGGGGAGGGAGCGAATCCTATAGGGTAGTGCAGAGGCTGCGTTACAGGGGTAGCTGTGGCGTTTGTTCTCTGTTGGTAGGGAACAAAGTTGGGTCTTATCTGAGGAGGAGAGGGTGTCGGGACCCTAATGGCTTGGGATACTGGAAAAGGTTGAAAAGGGACAGTCTTTGGCAAAGGCTCATATGTGGATGGAGGCGGGCACTGGTTATAGGCTAGGGGGGCTGAGATGGTTACTTCTAGAGTTTCATCTTCTACCATAACCAAGGAACCATTAGGCTCTACCACTATCTGGACCCCGTGACGGCGTAGCGCATCAATGAGCATGGCCTGCTGCTCCTCATGGGCCTTACGACTGTTTTCCAAGGCTAAGGCTAGCTCTTCTTCCCTAGTCATCTGGTTACCCAAACCAGTGCTGTTCTCTGTCGAATCGGACATTCTGACTCTCGACCGACTCAAACCGAGGATTCTCGCGAACCGTTCGAGAATTCTCGCGCTAACAAGTCGCCGACCCTGTTCTCACCCACTTCTTTCTCGCCGCGGGAAAGGGATAGGAAAGGTTTAGACTCGGGGTAGGTGTTTAGTCAAGGCTCGTGCAATATGCAAATTAGAATCTTCCAGCTTTACTTAAAATGTTGTCTTTTATTAATATCTATTTGGTTGAAAAAGGGGATTTGCCCTTCTTTTTCGCAACTACTCTAGATCCCGGATCGGTGGGTTCCGTCACTACGTCTATAAGCCCCTCGTATTCCACCCGTATTTCGACCTCCCAGTGGTGGAGCCCCGGCGAGGGTCCTATAGGGCACGCGGATCCCACCGACCGAGAGTAAAGAACGCTCCTAACGGGTCTAGCGGGTCATAGGAACTTTTAACGCACGAGCGATGCGGATTATAGTCAAGGCAATACCGGGAAAGTCTCGTCTTTCTGCCTTGATAGAATTTTGACTGAATTTCGCTTGAGCGAATGACGTTTTGACTTTCGGTAATGTCCGAGAAGATAATAGGCATGGGTCGGGCGGCAAAAGCCGGATGACACAGTGTCACATTGAACTTCGTTGCATACGCCGGGCGTGAGTCAGAATCGAAGTCAATGCCGGGTCAAGATCTTGCCAATTTTTTCCTTGTCGGAATTTTGGCAGAGCTTCGCTTGAGCGAAAGATCTTTTGATTTGTTGGCAAAGACTCGGTCTCGACTCTTACGCATTCCGTGCGGGTCAAGGTCAAAGTCAATGTCGGAGTCAAGATCTCGCCAATTTCTCTTTGTCGGAATTTTGGCAGAGTTCCTCTTCCGTTGTGAACTAAGGCTTGACCTTTACGAGGGTATGCAACTGGGCTATATGACATGGACTAGACCAAAAACCAACCAAAAAGTCACGGTTTTTTGAAACGTGTGACACGGATTGTGCATTGGTCGACACTGGCTGCCATGGAGAGGTTGGGATGATTCCGTGCGCGCCCGGGAGCATCGTAAGGCTGTCCGTGATCGCACTGAACCACCCTCGGGTTTGAAGGACGTGCGTGCAAAGTGTACAGGATATATCAAAGTGCGCGTAGTGTGCGGTCTCCTAAAAATGTTCCTTTTTGAGTTAAAACAGAGATTTTCGTAAATGTGTTTTAAAGGAATGATTTTCGGGACGGGTAAAATGCAAAGACGTAAGCACGTAAATTTTTCCGGGAGCCCCGGGGCCATCATGGAGCCGAATAGCCCCAAGCCGCTAGGACTGTCGATTAACCATGATTTTTCCCCGGTGGAATTGCCACCGAGGTCGCCCTGGCCGAATCCAAGGAGGATTGAGCCGTACGACTGCATGGATCAATTTTCCAGGTTCCACTCCTTTGCTATTTTTCGGGTTGTTTCCCGTTCAAAGTATGCACAGATTCCAAGATGCAAATGATGCAATGCAAGGTAAAGAAAGCAAGCACGATTAATGAAATCAGCGACGGGAGTCTAACCCGCTCAAAGGGAAAAGCTTTCTTTTATTTTTTTTTATTTTCAAAATTTTTTTTTTCGAAGAAGGATACTGGTACGTGGGATTGTTAAACCACCGGTTATCCCAACTCCCACATCAGGGAGTGTACAGGAAGGGTAAGTGGTTTCCACCTATATACCGAGTATCGATCTTTTGTTTTGAAAATAAAGATTTTCTCCTTTGGGATAGTCCCCAGCGGAGTCGCCAAACTGTTAATGTGTGCCCCAAATTTTTGTTTGTTTTGGAAATTCACGCGAGTTTGAAGACATCCGGTTTAATTTGAAAAACGGAGTCGCCACGCCATTTTGATTACCTCAAAACTTTGAAAAAAGGTTTTATGGGTTCGGAGGTTAAGTTACCCCTTGGGAAGAACGGATCGTCGTTCACCCAAGGTGCCTTGTCGGAGCAAGCCTCCCAAGATCCCATTAATCGTGCTTGTTTGCGTGCTTTCTTGTGTGCATGTGTTTGAAAATAAGGGAGGGAATGTCCCAAGTCGTCTTCCGGACGTACAAACCATTTATTGGTCGTCGCTCGGGATTTCTTGGATTTTATGTATTCGGGATTATGATCCCGTCCTCATCTTGGACTTGTGATCATTGCATTTTTAACCTCGGGACTTGCATGATCGAGAGAATGACTCTCTTTATAGTCAAAGATGAGGTTCTTTAGAAAAGGAGGGTCCTTAGCCCATCAATCCTACACTCTAAGACGGTCGAGCTCATATGGATGCTTCATACTCATCTTAAGTGATAATCGGAGATATAGGGTTCAAGGTTGTCCCTTTCTAAAGAAATTATGAAACCTTTATGGAAGGAACGATGTAAAGATAGGATCTTTTACACCGGTTCGTTCCAAGGTTGCTAATGGGGACATGGGGGAATGCATGTAAAAATGACATTTTTAGTGAAAAGATGACATTTTTGGGTTGCAAAGGATGCATTTGATTTAAAGAAATGATCTTTATTTGCAAAGGATGCATAAAGACATGATTTTTATGCAAATGATGCGTTTTTATGAAGAAATTGGGATTTAAATATGCAAAGGATGCATGAAGATTGTATTTTGAAAAGCATAGGATGCTAATTTGGGATAAATATATGATTTTTAATGCAAAGGATGCTTGAAAAAGGATTTCATATGCAAATGATGCATTTTTATCATAAAGGTTGGATTTTTATATGCAAAGGATGCATGAAGATGATGTTTTTATTGAAAAATGGGTTTTTTAGGTGCAAAGGATGCACCTTTGATTCAAAGATTACATCTTTAATGGCAAGGGATGCCTAATGCATGCAAAGGTGTTAGTACCCGGTCCGAAAAAAGGAATTTTAAATATTTTGGACTGGTTTGGTTAGGGTTTCTTTGCGAGTTTTATGTATATTTTGAGTACAGGGACTGAAGTGCAATTCGGGAAAATCTGGGACTAAACTGGCATTTGGAAGCTTTTGGACCAAGTTGGAATTTATTGAAAATTCAGGGACTAAACTAAAAAATATGAAAATTTGGGACGAAATTGATTTATAAAAATTCATGGGATTAAATGAAAAATAAAATTCCAAAGAGCGAAGTGCAAAAGAAGTCATTAAAGTGGTCAAAGTGCGACTGCAAAATCGCGGGACGAAACGAATAATAATTACACAAATTTAGGCCAAGGCTAGGCCACTGCTTTGCTGAGGTTGCCGGCCAGCTTCTAGGCCATTTGGGGCCAATGAAGTGCAAAACTAGGCCAGCTTCTAAGCAATTTTGGGCCAAGCTCAAGAGGCATTATATTTCAGTTAGGCCGATCGGCCCAATTTATTTAAGATAAACTTATCAGTTTAAATGTCGATCGAACCTTATTTTAAGTGCCGATCGGACCTTATTTTTAAGGCCGATCGACCCTTCCCTTTTCTGCCGATCGAACCTTATTATTAAGGCCGATCGACCCTTCCTCTGGTCCAGCCCAATTACCGAAGCACTATAAATAGGTGTGCCCGGTATCAGTTTTCAACACATTATTTACCCCGAAAACTCAAGACCACACTTGTTTTGTCCGTATCTCTTCCCACGTTCTTCGAATCGCCCTAGATTCGATCCCAAGTCTTGCTACAATTGGTAAGACTCTTATTAATATTTTTGTTCCCTATTATTATTATTATTGCCATATTATAATAATATTTGCATGCTTATTATATTTTAATTATGCCTTTATGCTAGATTTAGGACCTTTTTAATATATTTAAATATGCATAGCCGAGGATGATCTAAGGTTTCACCCAAGAAACCCAATGGATCTAGAAACTATTTCTTACCTTTCACCTCAGTAATAATTATCCCATGATCAAAGATTCCCCAAGGATGAACGTTGATTAGTGCACCTTCCGAGGGCCTAACTCAAAGGTTCTAGGGTGTGATCATCAATTAATTCTTTCTCTCCCCTCCTCCTTATGCATGATCCCGTTTCTTCTATCTATTCCTGTAAACACCGCACACAACCAACACCCCACATGCTAGAAAGACCGATTCGTCGGGCAATAGGAGTGATAGCGTTTCTTCTTCTGTTGTAACTTGACCCCCGAACCCAATTAAACGTTTAGCCTTTTTTCAAAGCTTTGGGCTATATCAAAGTGGCGTGGCGACTCTCAAAATTAAACTAATATTTTAATATGGTTTAAAGCGAGTGTCACTAAATGAATATCCCATTTCGGTCCGACATTATATAATTATTTATTTCAAACGTCCGAATGCGCGTTGCATCGGGACGGGGTATTCACAGTGGCGACTCTGCTGGGGATATGTTTTGAAACTTCTTCAAACTAAGTGGGTCAGACTTTCGTTTTCTTTTATGGTGTTGTATTTTGCTTTCTTTTTCTATTTGTTCTATTCTTAACTGTTGCATTGCATGCATGCATCTCCTAAAATAAAAAAAAAATCTTTCTCTTTTCTCCTTAAAAAAAAGAATTAGACTTTTTACCTCACACTACCACTAGAGTCCGTGTCACACTGCACAGACACACTTAACCCTTCGGAGAAGCCAAAGTGCGGGAAGTGTGGTGATCATGTCGCCTCCCTTCCGAGTCTCACTTGGCCATCCACTCATCAGTGCGCTTCGGCTGCACGGTGGGAGCCTGAAATCTAACCCTTGTGTCACCCACTTTGCTAGGAATACACTTCCTGTGACCAGTTGGTTTGACTAGTTTTTTCATATAGACAATTAATAAGGTTTTTATGTTAAGTCACTACGAATTAATGATAAGTCAAGATCTATAGAGAGAAAAGAGCACTAAAAAATTTGATTTCCTTTTAAAGGACGTGCCATGTAAAGTTGAATGCTTGTTAAAAGATCTTGTCTTATCATAGGTCTGTAGTACTTCCCATAAATATCATCTTAAATGTCTATATGAGACAGTTAGTCGTTAGGATCCACCACTTTAGGACCTTTAGTTAATTGCGAAAAAGGGGTATCCCTTCCAATCAAGAGTAGGTTTTATAAAAAATAGAGGGCTTTTTTGTAAATAAAATGCTTAACTATCCCTCAATTTAGGACCCTTCAAGGTTCACTCTGCATTTCTAGGACCCTTCAAGGTCCACTCTTCATTTCTAGGACCCTCCGAGGTCCACTCTCCATTTCTAGGACCCTCCGAGGTCCACTCTTCATTTCTAGGACCCTCCGAGGCCCACTCTTCATTTCTAGGACCCTCCGAGGTCCACTCTCCACTCTCCATTTCTAGGACCCTCTGAGGTCCACTCTCCATTTCTAGGACCCTTCAAGGTCCACTCTTCATTTCTAGGACCCTTCAAGGTCCACTCTTCATTTCTAGGACCCTTCAAGGTCCACTCTTCATTTCTAGGACCCTCCGAGGTCCACTCTTCATTTCTAGGACCCTCCGAGGTCCACTCTTTATTTCTAGGACCCTCCGAGGTCCACTCTCCATTTCTAGGACCCTCCGAGGTCCACTCTCCACTCTTCATTTCTAGAACCCTCCGAGGTCCACTCTTCATTTCTAGGACCCTCCGAGGTTCACTCTCCACTCTTCATTTTTAGGACCCTCCGAGGTCCACTCTTCATTTCTAGGATCCTCTGAGGTCCACTCTTCATTTCTAGGACCCTCCGAGGTCCACTCTCCATTTCGAGGACCCTCCGAGGTCCACTCTCCATTTCTAGGACCCTCCGAGGTCCACTCCTCATCTCTTGGACCCTTCAAGGTCCACACCCTCTACTGTGGACCGCCCTAGGTCCAGTCTCCCAATCTTGGACCATTCAAGGTCCACTCCTCATCTCTTGGACCCTTCAAGGTCCACACCCTCTACTACGAACCGCCCTAGGTCCAGTCTCTCTATCTTGGACCGTTCAAGGTCCACTCTTTAACCCTTCGTGGTGCTCTTCCTATACTAAGTCCACTCTCCCAATCTTAGACCATTCAAGGTCCACTTCTCATATTTTGGACCCTTCTAGGTCCACTTCCTCTACTTTGTACCATTCAAGGTCCACTCCTCAATTTAGGACCCTTCGAGGTCCACTCTCTCTATCTAGGACCATTAAAGGTCCACCCTTCCACCTGAGACTCTTCGAGGTCCACCCCTCGTCTCTTGGACCATCCATGGTCCACTCCTCTACCTTAGACCCCCTTCATCCTTCAAGTTAGGACTCTTCAAAGTTCTACCTCTTACCTCTTGAACCATCCACAGTCTGCTCCCTTAGTCTTAAAACCATCCATAGTTTAGATCCCTCATCTCTAGCACCCTTCAGCCAAAGACCCACCTAGACCAAACCTCTCTCGACCCATCTAGATCAAACCACCATCTAGGGCCTACCTAAGCCAACTTACCAATCAAGACCAATTCTCATCCAAGTCCGATTAGCTCATATAGATCACCCTCACTTATATTTGACCAAGGATCGAGTCATCTTCCTCTCCCTTTTTCACCAAACGGACTCTTTTACATTCATCCTCTCTCTTTCTATAAACTTAACCCTGGTTGTATCATCAATCAGGGCCCCCTCGAACTACGGTGACCTGAGACTCGTACCTTAAATGGTAAGGGTTACGTAGGCAACTTCAGCCCGGTCAAACTCTCAAATTGTGGAGATCAACTATTTTCTCAGAGATGCCTTAAGATTAATTATGAATCTAATTCAACTCATTGGTTTGACTCTGCCGTATGTTCTTACAGAATTCTGCATCATGTCTATGGAGAAAAGCATTGAAGTCCTTAAAGAAGTCTCAGACATGAGGTTGGGAGTGATCAACCTCCTCAAAGACATGCATGAAATTGAGCAGCGCCATTTGTCTTACATTCAAGAATACTTGAGAAGAGTTCCTCCTCCTGTTCAAATCCAGAATCCCTACCATTCACATGCTTGTGGTCCCACTTATGGTCCAACACATCAGAATTTCTCATTCAGGATACCTACTGTGGCCACCAACCAACAAAGGGCACCAATACCCGAGTCACCCCCAAATTCAATTCAAGGGAAGAAGATCGACAAGGAGCAGTTTGATGACTTAGGAATGCCCGTGGGTGAGTTCTTCGACATTTTGGTGGGAAAGAGTTTGATCAAGCCGCTCGAGAATTACAAGCATGTTAATAAGAGAGTTAACTTGGATACATCCAAGTTTTGCAACCACCGACAACTGTAAGCAGCTAAAACGCTTGATTCAAAGTTTGATCAACCAAGGCCTCATTGATGAAGAAGCCCTCGTACTTCAAGGAAGGATTTAGATTCATTCAGTCTTGTAGGTTCTAGTGTGTCTTTCTTACTTCCACTTTGGACATCGGTATGTAATGTCCACTTTAGATTAGTTATTTCAATAATAAAATAGTCTTTCTTTCTTTTCTCTCTAGACTTGAGACATAATCTCGCATTACTTTCAAGAAGATTGTTTTATTTATAATTATCACTTAATTGCTAATCTCACTGATAAATTCACCGGCTAATAACAAAGTAAACAATGAATGAATGCTTTGATTGGAGTGAGAAACTCACTGTCCTTTCCTCATATACACCATCTCTATACACCCTTCTCTCATACACTCTCTACATACTCAACCATATACTTTTCGTACACTATCTCCAGACCCTCTCCTTATACATACCCTCTATGCTCTCTTCCCCAAATATACTCTCCCCCGCTTGACTTCCTTTCCATATGGTCAAGGCAAGCACAAAATCCGTTGTTGCTCATCATCAGAAAATAGCTGCTCACGCCACTGCAATTTAAAGAAGATGCAAAGAGTTGTTCTTATCCTTCGCAAGTGCAACATGAATATCAACTTGGGGCTCACCAACCCCCCAATCTCGCATCTCCTCTGTTTTTCCATTTTGATCGTTAAGCTTTCGTTGAATATGCTCACATATCTTTCTCATGGTCTGAATATATTTTGCCTTACTTAATAAGTCGGTTAAATGAGTTTTGCATTTATTTTAAATACTCTTTTGAGAATGCTATCCAGTAGCGATTGAAGCTTAAACCTCTCACCATAGGAAGCCATAACCTTACCCTCACTAAATAAATACCCTTTCATTTCAAGATCGACAAGTTTTGAAACCCTAAGGAAGAAGCCCATACTAGGGGCTCCCCTGACTCACAAAGCTCAAGAAAGGCAAAATGCAAAAGAAACTCATATAAGGACCTCACTCGACTCACAAAAGAAGGGACCACCTCCAAGCCCAAGAGGAAAAAGATAAAACCATCCTAAGGCATACACTAGGGGCTATCAAATCCGAAAGGCTTTTCTCGAAAAGAGGGTGTCAAAAAAAAAAAAAAAAAACTCCATCACCCCGAAGTGAACCTCCCGTCTCAAAGGTTGTGAAAATGAGACGCCAAGTGAAGGTCCTGTCGTGATAAGGTTACCTGCTGAAATCACAACAAACTCGCGAGAAGAAGCAACAAAAAATTCCCTCTTGGACAAATCCCGTAAACCAATTCCAAGTCCATCCTCTCACTTTTAGAGGATTCCATCACCACCCTTGACCTTATCAAAATCAAAGTTAACCTCACTCTTAGAGGTTCTGAAGAAGCAACAACAAGAAAATCCCCTCACCTTAGAAATTCCAAACACATCCCTCAAGCCAACCTCTCAGCAAATGGCCCAGCCGACCTCTCACTTTAAGAGGTCATGTTAAGCATCACCCAATGATCGATCGCAACCCAAAGCCCAGCTACAACCGCTACCGGATGGTATTCTCATTTCGAGTCACTTGTTATCCCACGTGAGCATATTACATACCCTCTCCAAGTTTGGGAACTCGTCCTATTCTTGAAATTCGTTTATTCAACTCCGCAAACACTGTCTGCAAAAGTCTCACTGGGGCTTCGCATCCGTGCCTCTCAGCGGCACTCCGGTAAAAGCAAGGAGACGCGCGCCAGGGACTACTCCCCTCGGCTTGCGAAAACAAAGGAACAACGAATCTTAACTCGAAAGACAGAAAAATAGAGGGGGCTATAATCAGTCAAATCCCACCTTTTCTTCCATCCCAATCTTTTTTCTCCCAATCTTTTTTCTATTTTTCATTCTTTCCCATAAAGAAGATCAATGCAGTGGCAGCCTGCACGAAAATTATCACAGAACAGTCCAGAGCAGCAAGCAACAACGGAACATCCTACTCCTTCTAAAGTCAAGCCCGATTTCACCATCAATCGATTTTCTCTCTCTTATTCCAGCTTCAAATCAAAGCAGTCATTATTTGTTTACTTATATAATTGGAATTTGATAAACCAATTAGTGAGGTCCATTCTCGAGCAACCAAAATATAATTATGAATAAAACAACTCTTCAAATGTCTCGACAAGTCTTCTTTTTCTACATCATAGGAAAATAGAGCCAAACACTGTCTTTCTGTCTGCAGGGTCTTCCATACACTTTTCCACACCTGGTGATGCCTATACTCTCCCAAAAGAGTCAAACCCAAAAAGCGAGAGTGTCATACACGAAATCGGGATCCATTCCCACCTTCGAAAAATGTGCCCCTGCGCATATACATTTCCGAGTCTTGTCCAACGACTGATTGACTATTGTTCGAAATGAGGGGTCGCCTCCGTGGCTGCAAGATGACTCTGTCTGCAATGGGGATACATTGAATCTCTCCAAGCTGGGGCTTTTATTAAGCTGTTCTCTTAGGCTCTCTTTACCAGATTCCTTTCGGGTTTACTTTGCATCATCGACTGGGGCTACGCCATGATCACTTCATCAAATGTTGAGGCTCCCCTCAGCAGAAATAGGTCGACTATGTGGTTCTTCAGAAGAGGTCAGGGGCTCTAATCGAGGCTCCGACAAAGTCATATCTAGCAAGAAGGGCATCCCTTGTCATCAAGATCAGCATGTGGCAAACACTTTGAGTTAGTTAGAAACATAATTAATCATGAGGCCTCTTTATCAAATAAACATGCTTTCAAAATACCGTCCTCCTTGGTACCTTGTTTACAAAAATCACTCTTTGGTCTCCACAAATTTTTAAACTCTTCAAATTTATCAAAGACGTATCTCTGTGACTCTCAAGATGACTCGGTCCTTATCTCTGGACATCAAACTTACCTAATCACACCTTCTATCATCGACACTTACTCGGCCTCACCTAGTTTAAACCATAACCTTTCTGCTCAAACTGCCTTGTTTAGACTACCTTTCTAAACCCTAGCCTCAAGCCTAGGTGACAAATACCTTTCTAAACCCTAGCTCCAAGCCTAGGTAACAAATACCTCTCAAAACCCTAGCCTTAAGCCTAGGTGACGAATACCTCTCTAAATCATAGCCTTAAGCCTAGGTGACAAAACTCCTCTCTAAACCCTAGCCTTAGGCCTAGGTGACGAATACCTCTCTAAATCCTAGCCTTAAGCCTAGGTGACGAATACCTCTCTAAGCCCTAGCCTTAAGCCTAGGTGACAAAACTCCTCTCTAAACCCTAGCCTTAAGCCTAGGTGACGAATACCTCTCTAAACCCTAGCCTTAAGCCTAGGTGACGAATACCTCTCTAAATCCTAGCCTTAAGCCTAGGTGACGAATACCTCTCTAAGCCCTAGCCTTAAGCCTAGGTGACAAAACTCCTCTCTAAACCCTAGCCTTAAGCCTAGGTGACGAATACCTCTCTAAATCCTAGCCTTAAGCCTAGGTGACGAATACCTCTCTAAGCCCTAGCCTTAAGCCTAGATGACAAATCTCCTCTCTAAGCCCTAGCCTCAAGCCTAGGTGACAAAAAACTCCTCTCTAAGCCCTAGCCTTAAGCCTAGGTAACAAATACCTCTCAAAACCCTAGCCTTAAGCCTAGGTGACGAATACCTCTCTAAGCCCTAGCCTTAAGCCTAGGTAACAAATACCTCTCAAAACCCTAGCCTTAAGCCTAGGTGACGAATACCTCTCTAAGCCCTAGCCTTAAGCCTAGATGACAAATCTCCTCTCTAAGCCCTAGCCTCAAGCCTAGGTGACAAAAAACTCCTCTCTAAGCCCTAGCCTTAAGCCTAGATGACAAATACCTTTCTAAATCCTAGCCTCGAGCCTAGATGACAAAACTCCTCTCTAAACCTTAGCAATGATCATCCCAATCTTTTAATCGCTTGGTTCTTTGGCTCGGGAAGCCATAATAATCCCAATCAATTCACACAACTATCCTTCATCAGTAAATAGTAGCCTAAGTCCTTTGGCAGCTACATTTTTCCCGCATCATTAGTGGCCTCAGTCCTTTCGGCAGTCACGATCATCAATAATTGTAGCTTAAATCCTTTGGCGGCTACAGTTATCAATCTCCATCAATAGTGACCTCAGTCCTTCCGGCAGTCACAATCATCGATAATTGTAGCCTAAATCCTTTGGCGGCTACAATTATCAATCTCCATCAATAGTGACCTCAGTCCTTCTGGCAGTCACGATCATCGATAATTGTAGCCTAAGTCCTTTGGCAGCCACAGTTACCAGTCTCCTTCATTAGTGGCCTCAGTCCTTCCGGCAGTCACGATCATCGATAATTGTAGCCTAAGTCCTTTGGCAGCTACGGTTTTTCCACAAACTTCGCAACAATAGTGGCCTAAGTCCTTCCGGCAGCCACGATCATCGACTCTTTCTTTTCCCCGCCTCGGTCACAGCGTTTGACCAGACTTTTAATAATATCGTTTTTTTTTTCAAAATTAACTTTTGTTATTATTTATAACTCATCTTCCTATTAAATCTCGGGGTGACTCCCACAAAGTCAAATCCTTATTTTTCGGGGTGACTCCCACAAAGTCAAATCCTTATTTTTCGAAGTGACTCCCACAAAGTCAAATCCTTATTTTTCGGGGTGACTCCCACAAAGTCAAATTCCTATTTTTTCGGGGTGACTCCCACATAGTTAAAAATTCTTATCTTCCGGGTGACCCCCTCATAGTCATACTCTCACAATTTTTTAGGTGACTCCCGTACAGTTACACCAGTGACTTTCATGCAGTCACGTCTTCACATTCCAGTGACTTTCACGCAGTCACGCATTCTTGGGTGATTCCCACACAATTATATCTTCGGTTTGAGACGCCGCACGTCCGCCATTCTTGGGCACTAAATGCCCACTCTTCCGAACTACGAATTGGCTTGATTCCTCTCAGGATACGTAGGTAGCCCAACGTGGGTTCAGCCGCTCGACCTACCTGGTCATCTTTCATTTGCGACTCAGCTCGAGTCCAAACCTCACATCCGCAAAATCATTGTCTTACCTCCTGAAATCCCTTTTTTCAGGACGGATCCTATTTTTTATCGTCAACCCCACTTGTCTTACAAGAAGCGTCGCCGAGGGGCTACTGTTAGTACCCGGTCCGAAAAAAGGAATTTTAAATATTTTGGACTGGTTTGGTTAGGGTTTCTTTGTGAGTTTTATGTATATTTTGAGTACAGGGACTGAAGTGCAATTCGGGAAAATCTGGGACTAAACTGGCATTTGGAAGTTTTTGGACCAAGTTGAAATTTATTGAAAATTCAGGGACTAAACTGAAAAATATGGAAATTTGGGACGAAATTGATTTATAAAAATTCATGGGATTAAATGAAAAATAAAATTCCAAAGAGCGAAGTGCAAAAGAAGTCATTAAAGTGGTCAAAGTGCGACTGCAAAATCGCGGGACGAAACGAATAATAATTACACAAATTTAGGCCAAGGCTAGGCCACTGCTTTACTGAGGTTGCCGGCCAGCTTCTAGGCCATTTGGGGCCAATGAAGTGCAAAACTAGGCCAGCTTCTAAGCAATTTTGGGCCAAGCTCAAGAGGCATTATATTTCAGTTAGGCCGATAGGCCCAATTTATTTAAGATAAACTTATCAGTTTAACTGCCGATCGAACCTTATTTTAAGTGCCGATCGGACCTTATTTTTAAGGCCGATCGACCCTTCCTTTTTCTGCCGATCGAACCTTATAATTAAGGCCGATCGACCCTTCCTCTGGTCCAGCCCAATTACCGAAGCACTATAAATAGGTGTGCCCGGTATCAGTTTTCAACACATTATTTACCCCGGAAACTCAAGACCACACTTGTTTTGTCCGTATCTCTCCCCACGTTCTTCGAATCGCCCTAGATTCGATCCCAAGTCTTGCTACAATTGGTAAGGCTCTTATTAAAATTTTTGTTCCCTATTATTATTATTATTGCCATATTATAATAATATTTGCATTCTTATTATATTTTAATTATGCCTTTATGCTAGATTTAGGACCTTTTTAATATATTTAAATATGCATAGCCGAGGATGATCTAAGGTTTCACCCAAGAAACCAAATGGATCTAGGAACTATTTCTTACCTTTCACCTTAGTAATAATTATCCCATGATCAACGATTCCCCAAGGATGAACGTTGATTAGTGCACCTTCCGAGGGCCTAACTCAAAGGTTCTAGGGTGTGATCATCAATTAATTCTTTCTCTCCCCTCCTCCTTATGCATGATCCCGTTTCTTCTATCTATTCATGTAAATACTGCATACAACCAACACCCCACATGCTAGAAAGACCGATCCGTCGGGCAATAGGAGTGATAGCGTTTCTTCTTCTGTTGTAACTTGACCCCTGAACCCAATTAAACGTTTAGCCTTTTTTCAAAGCTTTGGGCTATATCAAAGTGGCGTGGCGACTCTCAAAATTAAACTAATATTTTAATATGGTTTAAAGCGAGTGTCACTAAATGAATATCCCATTTCGGTCCGACATTATATAATTATTTATTTCAAACTTCCGAATGCGCGTTGCATCGGGACGGGGTATTCACAAAAGGGGGAAAGGGGGATAAAGATATGATCTTTAACTATGAATGCCAAGTCCCAAGCAAGATAGAAGCGATATATGAATGGAATGAGCAAGTAGAATCACATATAGCAATTTAAGATGCAAGGTTAGGGCGTGCGAGATTACCAATGGCTTCCTCTTCTTCTTTGGACGGAGCTAGGAGGAGGACTTGATCTTGGGATCTTCAAGGAGGAGGGAGGTGGCTTCTTAACTTCTTCTTCACCTTCTTGGACTTCCAGCATCTCTTGGGAGGTTTTTCTTCGTATTATGAGGGTGATGGTATTGTTGTTGTTTAAATGGGTAGAGGAGGGCTCTATTTATAGGCAGTCTGGAAATCGCCAATGAAGCCGTGCGGCTAGGGACCTTGAGCTAATGCAGCCGTGCGGCATTATCCCTTGTGACTCAGCATGTTTCTAGAACCATGCAAGGTGGAAAATTCTAGAAGTTTCCCAAATTAAGAAAAACGTGTTTCTTAATTGGGAAGCTTCCCTTTCAGTCTTTATATAATTTGGAACAGTTCTGGAATATTTCCGAAACACTAGGAAGGTCCGGGGAATTACTGGGAAACTTATCGAAATTGCCGGGAAATTTAACCGGAAGGCATGAGCCAGATTTGGGTACTTACAGAAGCCCCTCGGCAACGTCACTTGCAAGACGAGTGGGGTTGTCGATAGAAAAGGATCCGATCTGGCGAATGCCGAGACGGATTGAGAGACCGAGGTGGTCGAGTGGCTGAACCTCTTATGAAAGGCTACCTACGTATCTCGGAGGAATCAAGCCAGGCCGTAGTTCGGAATAGATCCGCTGAGGAATGGAGAAGAGAAACTGGTCTCTTGCTGGGAAAGTAGAAGAGAAAATGACCTAAGAGGTCAAGCAATTGATCCTACTGGGGATATGCTAGAAGTGACCGATGTGGTCAGATATCTAAACCTCTATGAGGGGTTACTTCATCACTGATGAGTGACGAAGGAACAGGGTGACCAAAGTGGTCGGATGGCTGGACCTTTTATGAAAGGCTACCTACGTATCCCGAAGGAATCAAGCCTTGATCGTAGTTCAAGCATCACTAGATAGTTAGGAACGATGTCTAGGATCCTTGAAGGTTTTGACAATTAATGGAGGCTGTCCCCTGGTTGACAATTAATGGAGGTTGTCACCTGATTGACGATTAATGGAGGTTGTCACCTGAAGAAACTAGAGCTTACGTCACTATCGAGGAGATAGAGGTAGCTAAAGTTTGGAAAACTTAGCATACTTCACTATTCGGGATAGAGGTAGCTTAAGTCAGAAGAACTTGAGCGTACGTCACTATTCGTGATAGAGGTAGCTTAAGTTTAGATGAACTTTAGCATACTTCACTATTCGGGATAGAGGTATCTAAAGTTAAGAAGAACTCGAGCATACTTCACTATTCGTGATAGAGGTAAGCTAAGTTTAGAGTTCTTGACAATTCGGAGGTTGTCACCTAGCGTTATCCCGTTATAACGGAATTAACGGAGGCGACTGGGAATAAAGCTTAGTTGCTTAGGAGATAAGGGACATCTTCTGAAAAGGGTGTTATCTTAGTTAAAGGATAACGGGAATTGTAGGCCCAAGTGGAAAGTTCAGGGGCAAAATTGTAATTTCTGCTCAGAGCGAATGAGGCCGCCCGGCATGAGATGGTGGCAAAAGAAGCCGTACGGCTAGAAGTCTATTTTTTCCAGATTATTTAAAACAGATTTGAACGGGCAATTGGGCATTACTGCCGCCCATTCCAGCCGAGGAAGAGAGAGAGAGAGGAGAGAAAATTTCTTCAAAATTCTTCAATTCCCTTTGCTTCTACCGATTGAAATGGATCCGGAGGGGAATCCTATACCGAGGCAGGCAAGAAGGAACATCTCCGCGGCCGCTCGGAGGAGGAGGATAGAACTCGTTCGAACGGAGAGAAAGTATGACTTTCTTACGCCTCCATCGGAGCTTTATCCGGGGAGAAGAGAGCACAAATCGACGAACCCGCGATCGGTTGGGGTAAGCGTTCTTATTTGGCTCGATTCCGTCGATTTTAATTGAATTTTGATTGATTTAGGGCTTGACCCGAATTTTAGGAATTTTCTAGGATTTTCCTTGGATTTTTGAATGACTTTGAGACATTGATGATGAACCTATGAGGCTAAGAACATGCATGTGCAATTTATTTGACAAAAATAATGGGATTGACCCACTTTTTTCTCGAAAATAAAGTAAGAATGATAATTGTTTAAAGTGAGACGGAGTTCTTGCATGTGCTAGAACTAAGTCAAAATTTTGATTATCAATGAGAAAACAAGATTTTGGAAGATGAAAAGGTTTCATGCATGCCATTTTTGAAAGAATAATGCTTATGTGCAAAGAATTGTGAAAAATGTGATTTTGTGCTTTAGGAAAGCAATGAGACTTGACATGACGTGTTTCAAGTGATGAAAGACGTGTTTTTTCATGCAAAGGATGCTAGAAAACTCTTGTTGAATGCTTTTCTTTTGAAAACATGTGCACTTTTTGAAGATATGCATGCTTTTGAAAATGAGATGAAAGACTGACACATTTCTTGTGCTTGTCTACAGGAGAACAAGTCTAGAGGGCCATCTGAGATAGCGGTCAGGCTTTGGGAGAGGATGCCTGATTTCGAGAAAAATGGGGCGAATCCCAAGCAGCTGGTGCGGGCTACCGGCCTAGATTTATTCATTGAGGCTATCGGCAGGGGGATCCATATCACCTCTAAGAGCAAGGGCTTGGTCCAGGCCCTATCTGAGTTTTGGTGGGATAGCACTCATAGCTTCCATCTGAGCTGGGGAGAGCTGACAGTGACTCCCGCTGATTTCACGGCTATCACTGGTCTACAGTTCACTGGGAGGCCCGTGACTTGGAGGGACCATATTACAGCTGAGGAGTTCCGAGCTTTGGTCGGGTTTGAGTTGATTCCCAAGGGGCTAGGGATGGAGACACGGAATGTCGAGGTGGCGATCCCGTAAGCGCATACGGGACTTTGCCGTTAGTGATGTGGATCCCAGCGGCGCTAGAGCCTTTGTGTGGTTGATGTTGTCGGTCACCATTTTTGCTAATTCTGGGACGCTGGCCATGACTTGCCTCCTCGACTCTCTGGAGGATGTGGATGGGATAGGGACGGTCTCTTGGGGAGAGGCCGGATTGGCGGAGTTGTATTTCTCTCTGGATCTGTACAGCCGGAATAAGGCTGCTTCCATGGAATGTTTCTCCTTTGCTCTTGAGGTAGTCCCTCTTTCTTTTCTCTTTTCTCTTCCTGTCTTGAGACTTTTATGAGAGAGAAATGACCCTTTTTTGATGTTTTGAACATGCAGGTCTGGTTCTGTGAGGTGATCAGGTTCTTTCCGTGGAACCAACAGAGCGATATCACCATCTTCCCTGCTATGATCCGCTGGAGGGGAGATGCTAGGGATAAGTTCACGGGAAAGACCCGGATTACTTTTGATTATAAGATGGTGAGGCCGATTATCAACAAGGACGGGCCTGATGGAGTGGACTTCTACCCTTGGGGCAGGTATCCGGAGATCTTGCTGGGAGAGGCCATTGAGGCGACGAGGCAGAGGAGATGGCTTACTGGGCTGACATGTGATGTCATATATTTGGGGGATCGTTTCTCGAGGCAGCATGGCCACGTCCCTCCCTTGGACGCCATTACTCCCCATGATCCTCCAGCACGGATGCTACAGCCTAGGGATTGGCAGGCGGATGAGATTGCTAGATACCAGGCAGGCGTGGCCACCGAGGAGTACTTTGACATGGATACCCCATACGCTGTGTTTGTGGAGCAAATGACCGAGGACGCCACGTGGCTTAGCGGCCGGCGGCCACTCGTGGATACGGGGAGGATGAGCCTACCGACCCGCCGATCCTCCCGCGCACTGTCTTATGTGGTCCACGAGTACCGAGGAGGATGAGGATTCCTGTCCCCGACACTAGGGATCCCCAGTATACCCTGCCTTTGACAACCTTTGTAAGTATACTTTTAGGGTCTTTCCCTTTTTCGGCTTTCTTTGCTTTTTGCAATTCGAGATTTTCCGAGATTTTTTCGAGATTTTTTCTCTTTTTCTCGGGTTCCGGCTCGCACCTATGACAGATTGGTCGGGCGAACAGTGGAAGGACATGTGCCGGTCCCTTCGAGGAAGCCGGCTGCGCTTCAAAGGCGGCGGACGCACAGGAGCCCGGGCGCAAGAGAAGGCATGTCGGGGGCACAGCGTCTACCTCATCGGCCTCGGAGTACTCTTCCAGTGCCATGCCTCGGGGGCGGGGACCCAATGCTGACATTCTGGAGCAGCTGGCTGAGTACGGGCACGATAATGTCCATCTGTCTGATGTGAGCGACCAGGAGGACTTGATGAGGGAGGCTAGCATCTATGAGCTAAGCAGTGATGAAGAAGAAGAAGAATCGGAGGAGGCCTAGGAGGTCTCTAGAGTGGATTTGGAACAAAAACAAACAATGAACAAGATTTATGCACATTTTGTTTATTTTTTTGCTTTATTTGGGCGCCGATGGGGCGAAGACATTGTAGTAATGCTTTATTTACTTTTCTAATTTATGCTTTTTAAATTTGCATATTATCTGAGCCTCGGGGCAGTTTTTTGCTTGGAATTGGGGGTAAAACTGGGCAAAATGATATATAATGATATATAAATGCTTGAATGGCTTCTGGACATGTTTTTGTACAGGTCTTGGTTGAGAAAGTGGGGTGAAAACTCCCTTGGGCAGTAACTTTAGTTGCTGCAGATTTTTTTTCTGCAGATGGAAAATGAGGCCGTGCGGTTTGGTCCTGAGAGCAAATGAAGCCGTGTGGCTCACAGTTCTGTCTGAACTGGTCATTTTCTGAATAAAAGCAAGGCTTGGCCATTTCATTTCATTTTCACTCTAGACTTGTCCCAATTGTTCCCAGAGCACATTTTGGACTTAAAGACACCATCTTAGGTCATTTTGCGATGGAGAAGCCCGTCAGATTGCAAAGGGGGAAGCGAGACCGTTTTCTGTCCGATCTTCAATCTTGGGCGAAGCACAACTTTCAATCTCACAAGGGGCTGCTTGATTCTTCCTTCAAGATCAAGTCTTTATGGCATTTGAGGGATCTCCCGCCCGATTGGGACCTTTTGAGAGCAGCAGCAAGGTTTTGGGACGTCCGGAGACACGTTTACTGCTTTTCTTACAACGAGATTGTCCCAACGCATGAAGACTTCCGAGCCTTGATTGGGGGTCCTGAGATTGAGGCTATATCTATTCCGCTAATCGGAGACGTGCCGGTGGCGGTAAAGCTTGCATCTTTTCTGCAGATTTCTTTGGAAGAGGCTGAGGGGATGATGATAGCCCGGACGGGATTGACCTTTCGGTATCCCGGGCGGGTTTGGGTCTCCGGCTATGGCTGCGACCACGGTGGCTATGGATGCCTTCATTCTCTGCATATTTTTACGCTCGTTCACCGCCGAGTCCGTGGGGATCTGTCATGGTGGTCTCTTGGACATGGTCGAGACTCGTAGGGCCGGAAGGACATTGTCCCACTGGTTTTGGGAGAGACATTGCATGGCATTGACAGGATGGCTAGGGGAGACCATTTCATGAGGTCTAGGAGTCCAGCTGTGCTGACTTTGTGGCTGCAGGAGAGGCTCGGGGCTTTGCCGACTCAGTGCCCTTGGGTGATTTCTCGGAGAGGTGCACCGAGGCAACAGGATCAGGGTAGGCCCGGAGGCCGACGATGGATAGGCTATCCACTTCGGACATCCGTTGGTGGATACCTCACCGAGATTGCGGACCAAGAGGATATTTCGGGAGTCTTATCTTTGTGAGGGTTCCGTGGTTCTCGCGGTCGTCCTTCTACATTCCCTGCTTGGTATCCAGGCAGTTTGGGGCATTACAGGAGCCATTGAGCGATTGGGAGGACATCCGGACCATGGAGGTGGTGCCATTTGATATGAGAGATCCAGCCAGCTTCTTATTTTTCTCGAGGGCTTGGACATATGTTGCTTTCCCACCCAGGGCTATCTTCAGGAGCAGGAAGAGTACCATCTTGACCACCTTGTCTACTTGGGCGTACGAGAGGGAAATGGGAGCGACTCGGGTCATTACGGGGAGAGACGTCAGGCTTTATTGGGGGCCGACTGTGACTCAAGTAGGACTCTGAGGGAGACTGAGGCTAAGGCGAGTCGCCATAATCAGTCGGGTGACCTGATCAGGGATATGGAGGCTCGATACAAGAGATTGTCCGAGGTCGCTCCTTTGACTGAGACTCAGAGGGAGGAAGTGCGGACTCATGCTCGTGTAGAGAGGGCACTTATTGACACGGGTTTGGTAGAGGCTCCAGTGAGGATACCGGAGATCGGGATGAGGGATACCGACCTTATAGAAAAGAAGAGAAAGAAAACTCGACGGGGTCGAGGTAAAGGGAAGAAGACCAAAGAAGACTCAGCGAATGACGACTGACAGATCTTTTCTTAGAATTCCCTTATTGCCATTTTGCAAACACATTAGTTTATTTAGGAATTTTTGTATTTTAGATCTTTGTAGCAGGTTAGCAGAGTCAAGAGTAGACCGTGCTTGAACTCATCAAGAAGTTTTTAACTTGTAATGAATAAGAAATATTATCTTAGAGATTAATCAAGACACATTTCATGAAAATTCAAATGTCTTATTGCTTGGGACCCATTTTATGAAAACTGAAATACCCTTTTTTTTTTTTTAGGACGCACTTCATGGAAGCTTGATTGTCCTTTTTTTTTATTGTTTAGACCGAACCATATATGGCTGCTTACGTTCCCCTTTTACAAGAAAGACTAAGGGGCTCAGGTCTTCGTAGTTCATTCTGGTGAACTATTTTTTATTTTTATTTTATTATTTTTTTTTATGTGCAGCCCTGTTTTTTGCCTAGACCGCCCTTTTTGGGGTTTTCAGCCTAGCTGGGCATTACTCTTTTTGCACTAAGATTTTTTTTATGTGCAACCCTGTCTTTTGCCTAGACCGCCCTTTTTGGGGTTTTCAGCCTAGTTGGGTATTACTCTTTTCGTACTTTCTTCTTTTTTTTTTATATATATATTTTTTTTATTTAGACATAGTATCTTTTGAGCTTATCACCGTTGACTGGGTGGACAAAGGGATTGCCGTCCAGGTCTGCAAGCTTCATGGCTCCTTCCGATAGTATCTTCTGCACCACATAAGGGCCGATCCAAACAGGTTCCCATTTTCCCAGGGGGTTGTCTCTGGTAGGGGGCTTCACTTTCAACACTAAGTCACCCTCTTTGATGTCTCTGGCCTTGACCTTTTTGTCAAACGCTCTAGCCATTCGCCTCTGGTAGGCTCGGGTGTGTTCCATGGCTTTTAGCCTTCTCTCATCAAGCAGAGCCAACTCATCATGCTGGCTGCGTAACCATTCTACTTCATTGACACTATTTTCCAGGAGGACCCTTAATGACGGGATTTCCAACTCCACTGGTAACACTGCTTCCATCCCGTAGGTTAGGGCAAAAGGAGTTTCTCCTGTAGCTGTTCTGATAGACGTTCTGTAGCCCCAGAGTGCCAAGTGTAGCTTTTCGGGCCAATCGCGACCACGGGTGGCCATTTTTCGAATGATCCGCTCGAGCGTCTTATTAGCAGCTTTCACGGCTCCATTAGTCTGAGGTCTGTACGGAGACGACTTGTGGCGAGTGATTCTGAATTCTGACAGCAACCTATCGCAGTCCCCTTCAAAGTGCGACCCATTATCGGAAATGATCTCGTTGGGCACCCCATATTTGCATATTATGTTTTCTTTGATGAATTGGGCCACTTTTCTGGAAGTGAGAACCTTGTAGGACTTGGCCTCTACCCACTTGGTAAAGTAGTCGATGGCTACTAGCACAAATTCATGCCCATTGCTTCCTGCCGGGGCTATTTTCCCTATCACGTCAATACCCCAAGTTGCAAACGGCCAAGGAGTCGTCATGCAGTACAGGTCATGAGGCGGGAGATGGTTGAGGTTGGCAAACCGCTGGCACTTATCGCATGCTCGGACGTCTTTGGACACAATCTGTTTCCATGGAAATCCCGTAGTAACCCATTCTGAGGATCACTTGCATCAGGGCTCTGGCATTCATATGAGGACCGCAGGGACCATTGTGGACTTCGGTCATCAACTCTTTGGCCCTTTCTTGAGTGACGCACAAGAGGAGTGGTCCTTGGTACTGCTTCTTGTACAGGTTGCCTCCTAGAATGACATAATGGGAGGCCAACCTTTTCAAGGCTTGCAAGCTCTTGGCTCTGACACCTTCTTTTGGTCTACCTTTTTCGTCTCTGAAAGCTGACTCTCTATCTTTGAGGAACTGGTAAATTTGATTGTACCAGGGTTCCTTTATAGGCTCGGGTCCCAGGTCTACTTCACAACAGAAGGCTGGGGCTTCTCTTCTACCCACTCGGAAGGGTTTTATGGCTTTTCCCTCGGGGATCTCTACCAATGAGGCTAGAGTAGCTAGGGCATCTGCGAATCTATTCTTTTCCCTCGGCAAGCAGTGGAAGGTCACTTCTCTGAACTGTCCAGTCAACTCCTCCATATGGGCATGATACCGCTGCAGATTAGGGTCCACAGTCTTCCATTTGTTAGAAACCTGGTTGATGATCAGGGCTGAGTCTCCGTAAACTTCTAGCTCCTTGACATTCCTTTCTAAGGCAGCTTCCAAACCAGCAATGAAGGCTTCGTACTCGGCAACATTGTTCGTGGCAGGGAAGTTCAACTTGAAGGCTATGGGTGTATGCTCATCTTTCGGATCGACCAGTAGCATCCCGATGCCGTTTCCTCTTTTGTTAGCGGCTCCGTCAAAGAATAATTGCCATCGATTCTCGGGCTCAACTACAAAGATCCCTTCATCTGGGAATTGGGGTTCAGGTCCTCTGTCCTCATTACTGGGGAAGTTCGCCAGGTGGTCTGACAACGCTTGACCCTTGATGGCCTTTCTGGTCACATAGTTGATGTCATACTCTGCTAAGAAGAAGGACCACTTTGCTAGACGCATCGAGAGGGAAGGCTTATCAAAGATGTATTTGATGGGGTCCATTTTTGAGACCAAATTCACAGGGTGGGCTTGCATATAATGCTTCAACTTTCCGACTACCCAGACCAGTCCTGCACAGGTCTTTTCACATGCTGAGTAATTGAGCTCACTTCCCTGCAGCTTTCGGATGACAAAGTAAATGGCGTTTTCTACCCGAGAGTCTTTCTTTTCCTGAGCAAGCATAGCCCCAACTGCCGTATCAGTGACAGTAAGATAGAGCAGAAGAGGTTTTTGTCTATGTGGGGGGGCATAGCACTGGAGGATGTACCAAGTATGCCTTAATCTGGTCAAAAGCATCCCTGGCATTCTTCGTCCATTACGTGTCTACGTTCTTCTTCATGAGCTTGAAGATGGGCTCGCACATAGTGGTCAACTGATTGACGAAACGGCGATGTACGCGGTTTTCCCATAAAGCTCTTGACTTACATGCAGGTTCGAGGTGGCCTCATATCCATAATGGCTTTGATCTTTTGGGGGTCAACTTCAATACCTCGCTCCGTGACCATATACCCAAGCACTTTTCCCCTTGTCACTCCGAAGGTGCATTTGGCAGGGTTTAGTCTCATGGAATGTTGTCTCAGCCTCTCAAAGAACTTCCACAGGTCAACAAAGTGCTGTCCGTCCTCGCCTTTGGAGTGAATTATCATGTCGTCTACGTAGACCTCAATCTCCTTGTGGATCATGTCATGAAAAAGCGCGGTCGCTGCCCTTTGGTAAGTAGCCCCGGTGTTCTTAAGCCCAAATGGCATCACTGTATAACAGTAAGTTCCCCACGGTGTGGTGACGGCTGTCTTTTCTTGGTCTTCCTTGGCCATCTTGATCTGATTGTAGCCTGCAAAGCCATCAACGAAGGATTTGACTTCGTAGTTGGCAGTGGAGTCCACCAGGATGTCTATGTTTGGCAAGGGGTAGTCATCTTTGGGGCTGGCCTTGTTCAGATCCCGGAAATCTACACAGCAGCGCACCTTCCCATTGGCTTTGGTTACGGTCACAATATTGGATAACCATGTCGGATATTCGATGACTCTGATGAATCCTACCCGCAGTAGTTTCTCAATCTCTTCTTTGACCTGTAGAGACCATTCTGGCTTGATCTTTCTCAGTTTACATTTCTTGGCTTAGCATCCGGTGCTAGAGGGATTACGTGCTCTACTATCGAACCTGTCTAGCCCCGGTATATCCCTGTATGCCCATGCAAACACGTCGACGTATTCCCTGAGCAGATCGATCAGTCTGTCCCGTTCAACCCCCTGGAAGAAGTTTCCGATCTGTGTCTCTTTAGGTTCCTCGACAGTACCCAAGTTCACACTTGTCAAAACCTCATCGGCAGCTTGGGCCTGATTTTCCTCTTTTTCTGAAACCTGCTTAAAGATTTCTTTAATGTATTGTTCATTTAGTGTGTTTGCATCTTGTTCAAATGATTCATTATTAAGCTTGTTAAGTTTTGAGTTAATTTATCATTTGTTAAGTTGGCAATAAGAGGATACTCAGAAAGATCTGTCATTTCATTCAAAATAAGGGGAAAGATGACATCGATTACATTTTGATAGTCCTCAGGCGTGAGGCCTTCGGATGACTCAGAGGACTGGAATTCAAAGATTCCTCGTCAATAACGTCAGACTCTCTATTTGGCAAAGGGAACTCCCATCCCAGCCTACTCTCTACAACTACCACATGGGAATTCCAACCGCTATGTTTGTTGGGAAGATTGGCAAATAGTTTTGGGGAGTTGGGTTTAGAAGGAGTGCTAATCCCCCAATCAGCCTTGTCGAGCTTAGGAGCAAAAAACTCTTTGAAAACTCTCATGCAGGGCTCATGGCCTAGGAATCTACATACCATGGCAAAACATATCAGGACCCTACAAGTGTTGGCCCCAAGCTGGAGAGGAAGAGCATCCATACACTCGAGGAATTCATTGATGAAAGGATCCAATGGCAACCTCAATCCCGCCTCAAACTGTCCATAAAAGAAGGCCACCCTAGTGGCATCAGTGGTGAAGGTGGTACGGAACTTAGCCATAAAATCCGCCTTACTAAGGATGGTTACCCTATAATCCACTCTACTCACTCCACAAAAATCATAAACCATGTCATATCGGGACTCCATATTTTTCTTTCCTCGAAGAGGCCTATTGGGTATGTATCCTCTCTTATTCTTCCCCGGTACAACGGAGGAGCCAAACGCATACACTATTCGAGGACTTGAAGAAGTTGAAGCTGTAACTCCACCTTGAGTCGTCATATCTGTACAAATAAAAGAGGAAGCAGGGGAGTCAGTCCTACGATCACATTCAGTCGATCTACCTAAGGGCGACCTAGACTCCCCCGGAAAACCTATTCTATTTATAAGGAAGGAAGGTTTATGGACGCCCCTAACATAAAACAAAGTGATATGGTCGAGCAGTTCGTGAAACAGATGGAAAGTGACGATATTTGAATCATCGACTACTAGATTTTCAACATCCCCTACAATGGGCAAACCTATCTCACTGAAATTCAACTCCCACCTAGTCAAGATAGAGGCGCATTCATCCAAGGACATCACTCTCCACTCACCGTTCACGTTCTTATACACCCTACTGGCCAACAAAGCAAGACCCATACCAAGCGCCCGGGTTCACTACGGAAGGTTCTAGCCATGGCGAAAACGAAATCAGAGCATGAATTAAAACCCTAAAGCAAAGGTACAAGATAAATACCTCAATTGATTGCAGAAGGGAGAGTCGTAGACAAAGACGCAAGCCTGGGTTAAATCCTGCTGCAATTTCGCAATTATTGCCGAGGAAGAGGAGTTTGAAGATGGTAAGAATTCGAATCAGAAAGGGTTTTTGAGTATTTATATTTTCCCAAATTTGGAAAGGGAAAAGAAATTCAAAATTGATTTTCCAAAATTAAACTCTGAAGCGGTTTTCGAGAAAGACTACCAAGCGTCAAAACAGTAATGATGACAGAAAAATGGCGCTCGTTCTGATCTGACCGTTCGTCATCGACGTCCAAGATTGTGCCACGTCATCATAGTCGACCAAACTTCATTGCGAGTATCGACCTGCGAGTAACAACAAATTTCCATCAAGATTTCCTTAACTTCCTAGTCGAAAAAGTCAACTCGAAAGTTGGGGGCCACGGGCCAAATGGGTAAAGCCCAATCACAGACAGCCTTGACTCTCACATTCTCAATGAAGCTGGCCCAATCAATGCAAGGCCCAAAGCCCATCTCAAGTATCCGTCGACTAAGTCCATGTCCGACCTACCAGGTCCCGACCTAACTTAGTCCGACCTCATGATCCATACTACAACTCGGGTACGAACCATGCTCTACCCGCCAGTTAGGTCAACCATTCCACAAATGGCGACCTCGACCTAACCACCAAGTGTCGACCTAACAGATGTGGACGTACATGGTCCAATCTTTCCATAACCGCATCCCTATAAATCAGGGACGGTTTCAGGCACGTTCTCATGACAAGTAACTGCCGCTAGAATCTCGGAGCACATATCGCTCCACCAAAAATACAACAACCATCACCTATAAATACATCATCACTACCAACGGTGCAAAGGTAACTGCCTTTTTGTTATCTGAATTCATTATTCAATACATTTTGTGCTATATACAACCGTTATCTTACTCTCACGCCCGAGCGTCTTCGCCGGAGACACATCCGGCTAGTCGTGGGTTCTGATTTCAGGTCAAGGAGCCAGGTGATTAGTCCTGCCACGTGGAGGATTACTTATAAGCACAATTCCTGCAGCATCAAATCATTAATTAAATATCGATAAAAAAATTATTGATTAAATACGATATTTCTTATGGAAAAGGAGTATTAAATAATAATTCAATTAAATTGATTGTTCAGTTTTTATTTTAAGTGATCATTTATAAAAGGTGAAATTTTATGTAATTTTAGTTGTTTAATTATATGAAACTTTTAATTTAATGATCTCGTCGTATTACATTATGAGTATAAGTTTAAATTAAATGTGTTAGTTATTGAGAACAAATTTAGCAAGATCATAAATACATTTATTTTGAGATAATTTTTCTTTTAAAAAAAATAAATAAACATTCATTAAGAATTAAGAATCGATTAAGTCCTTAAATATGTGGCCCAATTGTAAAGTCAACTCTCATCCTTGGGTGAGCGTTTAAGGTTCGATTTTTCTTCTCGTATTCTAATATGGGACACTGTAAAAAAAGAATCAATGAAATACAAAATAGTATTATCCTTAAATGGTGTTTGATTCATGTATGCTTGCTACTCTAATTAAAAACTTAATTCATTAGAAGCATTTAAATATAATTGAAAAATAAGTTAGTTTAATCGAATCTCTATCCATAACCCAATCCCAACCACCCTCTCCTATTTTTCCCGCCTCGACCACTCAAAAGTACTTTGTTATCATCTTTCGCACACACACTCCCAACTCTGCCCCCAAACACGTCAAAATTTAAGATAATCTCACAAGACTGTTTTTTAGACAATTGATGCTGCAAAAGACCATAGTTGTAGATGTGGCGGGTTTTTCTCAAAGCAAGTCTTCTTTGTACGATATGTTGGAAAATAGTGTGGTTTTGAAAGAAATTATGGTTTATTTCATTAAGGGTAATGTTGTCAAATTACTTAAATATTTATCTGTTTGTGTTCTACTTCATGAGAACAAGAAATCAAATATTTATTTGTCCAAAATGGTTTTTGGATTAATAAGATATGAATGCTCAAAATAAGTGGGTTGGAAAGGAAAAACTTGAGTTATCCCACATTGCTAAGAAAATGAAGTTATCTCACATTGATTGAGAGGCTCAACGAGTAAAGCCCAATCCTTAACCTATTATTGCCATCACGTTCTCAGTAGGTTAGGCCCAAATTATTACTAGGTCCAAGGTCTATCAACATTATCAGTCGACCTAAGCTCATTGTCCGACCTACGAGGTCCCGACCTAGCTTGATCCGACTCTACGATCCATATGCAATTTGGGTACGGTTCAGCCCTACCCATCAATCAGGTCGACCTAGACCCAACTGGCGACCTCGACCTACATAGTTACGTCGACCTACAAAGTCCTGGCGTACTTACAATTCTTTGTGTGACGAGACTCCCTACAAAGCAGAAGTTATTTATGGATAAGATCTCTATCACGAATCTGTTCCACAAATTAAGGAATTTCTCATAATCCTACCACAAATACGACTCTCATAAACAACTATAAATACAAGGCAACGTCAACCGTTCCAAGGTAATTGCTCTTTGTTATTTTGAATACATCTTGTTCGTTATAATATTTGAGTTCTCATACATCATACTTACTCTCACGCCCGAGGGTCTTCGCCGGAGATCATTCTAGCTAGTCGTGTGTTCTGTGTTTCAGGTCAAGGAGCCAAGTGATTAGTCTTGCCACGTGGACGGAGATTGATAAGCACGATTCTTGCAGCATCAAGTGGGTTGGAAAGGAAAAACTTGAGTTATCCCAGATTGCTAAGAAAATGAAGTTATCTCACATTGATTGAGATATAAATGCTCAAAGTAAAAGGAAAGTGGAGTTATCCCACATTGAAAAGGAATTGAACTTGGTGCTAGTATAAAGACTTGGACACTAGAGTAGTGTTCAAGATTATATAATATAGAGGTTCTCTCTCGCGCACAGGTGCGCAGGGGGTGCAAATCAAGTTACAATTTGGCTTGCGAGATGCGTACTCGTGCATGTGCGCGTCCTGCGGACACGAATGTAGCATCGAAATTGCTACGCAGACAAGCCCTCCTTTTGCTAATATTTTTGATTTTTTAAATCAAAAATAAAGCCAAGCATCGACTAATATGCTCGGGCGAGCCAGTTGTTGACTCGCCCGGGAAGAGCATGACAGAATGTATAATTTCTGAAACAGGTATGCTCGGCCGAGCACAACAAGTGACTCGCCCGAGCAAGGCCAAGGCAGAAGTTTCTGGAAAAGCATGCTCGGCCGAGCAGTTATATTTGTTGTTGACTGATATGCTCGGCCGAGCCGGTTGTTGACTCGCCCGAGCAGAGCATGACAAAATGTATAGTTTTTGGAACATGTATGCTCGCCCGAGCACAGTAGGTGACTCGCCCGAGCAAGGCCAAGGCAGAAGTTTCTAGACAAGCATGCTCGGTCGAGGCTTATGCCTACTCGGCTGAGCAGTTATATCTGTATTGATTTCGAAAGTGTAACATCCGAGTAATAAGTATCAAATCTGAAACCGAAATTATTAGTAATAATTCTCAGATTATTGTTTCATGTCGGTTTTGATTCTTGGCCGCCTATATAAGGGATTATTGACAAATGTTGTTGACAACGAACAACACCACAACATAGACGAAAACCACTTGCATCTTCAATCCTCCTCCATATCCCTTTTGCTGCATATTGTTATTCTTTCTTTGTCCTCCTAGCATTCGTAGTAACAAGAGGTGATACTGTCCAACCTCGGTTCAGTTCGCCGGGATACTTAGCTGCAAAGTGCCTCTGGTCCGCACGTTCTATCCTGGGAGACAAGCGTCCCAACAAAGCTCAAGCACACTCGGTGAGGAAACAAATATGTCTTAAGGAGACAATGATTTTCATTGGGCTCGTGCATCAACATCAACCACTATCCTTTTTGTATTTTTAGTTTATTAAATTTATGTATTTTACATTTTTCTTTAATTTCCCTCTGAATAGTTTGCAACACGATACACATTATTCTCAATGTCTCATCTATCCTCCCTTCTAGTCAAACCACACCCCTCATCCCCTCGAACAGTCCTCCTTTACAAACTTCAGCCTAACTCCCATACTACCACCACCACCATCACCAAACTAACACAATAAAACCCATCTATTTCACAACAAAACTTTAACAATGTCAATAACTATGTCGATAGTGATATGAAGTATATATCGAGTGTGATTAGGTAAAACAGAAATATGAGGCAAGCCACTTATTGCAAAATCACTACAACAAATATGCCTTTTTCCGGCACTTTTAAATCGGCACTTTATTTTGTGCCGCTAATTTCCGGCATTTCAACTAAAGTGCCGCTAAATTTCCGGCATTTTTTGGAAAATGCCGCAAATTCCCGGCACTTTATTAAAAGTGCCGCTAATATCCGGCATTTCAATGAAAGTGCCGCAAAATTTTCGACGCTTTTTGGAAAATGCCGCAAATTCCCGGCACTTTATTAAAAGTGCCGGGAAATTTTCGACACTTCAGGAAAAGTGCTGAGAATTCCCGGCAGTTTGATATAAGTCCGCTAAATTTTCGGCAATTACTGAAAAGTGTCGCTAAATTCCGCCATTTATTGAAAAGTGCTGCTAATCACTAGTACATATTGGATCATAGGAAACGCACCTTAGATGACGCTTTATAAAAGCGCCATCTAAGGTGTAAACTTAAATAGCGCATTCAGATCTTTAAATTTAATAAACAAGGCAAAAAAAAATAATAAAAAAAATTAACTAACATAGCACATATTAGAGAAATGATATCTTAGGAAAATCTTACGTAACACGCTTAATAATAGAATAAAACACCTCATCATAAGCTTTATTTACGTTGGTTTCGTCTTCCGGTTATAACAAACGGGTCAATTGCAATTTGGTGACCTAAGTTTTACACATAGCTGCAATACCGCAGCCAAGAGTGCAATTTAGTCAATCAATGCCCTAAGTTTGCAATTTTTAGCAAATTGGTATAAAAACTAACGAAATCGTTAATTTTTTGACGGGACGACGGACGAGGAGGCCGATTGAGAGGGAGAGGATTAATGCGACTAATTTGGCACCTTGGACGGCTGCCGGCACCGGTACTGAATTGTCATTTTTAGATGAGAAGAGGGGAAATCGTGAGGTGGGTTTTTTTTGTGGGAGGGGATTGAAGAGGGGAAATTTGTGGGTTTTATTGAGGAGAGAGAAATGGGAAGAAGATGATCGGAGGGAGGAGGAGAGGAGGCGGGAGTAGGTGGGTATAGAGAGAAGGAGTTGGGAAGGGGGCGTGATCAGGTGTAAGGAGAATCGGCAGGAAGGAGAAAAGGTGGTCTGAGATTGGAGAGCGAAGCTCTCCATTGTTGATGATGACGGGGATGGGGTGGTGTGGGGAAGGGGGCACGAGATAGGTTCTGGACAGGAGAAGAAGAAGTAGGTTTCTTGTTTTGTTATTATTTTTCCTTTTTTTTTTCCTTTTATTTCTCATTGTGTTTCTTAATATTTTTTTCTCTATGTTCTAAATATATACAAAATAATAATAATAATAATAATAATAATAATAATAATAATAATAATAATAATAATAATAATAATAATAATAATTTTATTATTATTATTATTATTATTATTATTTATTATTATTATCATTATTATTATTATTATTTTATTATTATTATTATTAATATTTTTTTATTATTATTATTATTTTATTATTATTATTTTATTATTATTATTTTTTATTTATTTTTTAATATTATTTATTATTATTATTATTATTATTTTTTATTATTATTATTATTATTATTATTATTATTATTATTATTATTATTATTATTATTATAATTATTATTATTATTATTATTATTAAATTACGGATTACCCCCTTACGTACTCACGCGAAAGGCTTATGAATTCATCCCGTCAAAAAATTAACGATTTCGTTAGTTTTTATACCAATTTGCTAAAAAGAGAGAAACCAGTAATCGCCATTCCCAAATCCAGCATTCCCAATCGACCGCCACCGGCCATCGCCACCACCACCACACACCACACGCCACCGACGGCAGATTCCAGAACATTAAACCGACGACCACCCATAGCGGCAACGCCCCTAACGTTGCCTTCACTTTTAGTAGGTCCGTCTCTCTCTCTTTCTCTCTCTCTCTCTCTCTGTGTTCGTGTTCTTGACCGTGTGGGTGTGTTCGTGTGTGGAGAGAAGAGAAGAAAAGAACCGTTCACCAACTCTCGGTGACCTCTGCGGATTCGAATCCACCTCCACCTCCGGCGTTCAATCACTCCAGCTGCTGCTTCAGGTAAGTTTGAATCTTTTGGATTTCAATTTGAGATTTCAATTTAGGGTTTTATTGTTGATTAATTTGGGGTTTTTGATTTAGTGTTCAAATGAGATTTCAATTTCTGATTTAGGGTTTATAATATCGATTAATTTGGGGTTTCAGATTTAGGGTTTTCAAATGAAATATCAATTTTTTGATTTAGGGATTATATTATTTATTAATTTGCGTGAACACTACCTAATTGCATTTCACACGTTATCTTTATTGTTGTAATCCATCTGACTCATTCACTAGCCTTCTAATTGTCTACTATTCAGGCTACGCAGTTCACTCAATCTATTGATTTTAACCAGCTGCATTCTGAGAGAACCAAGCTTCACTCCTATGTACTACCAAGAGGGCTTCTTTGGCAGGTCAATCCATTTTTTTTATTTGTCATGTATTATTTATATGAAGTCAAGCAAGATGAACAATTCAGGGCAAGATAAAGAATCAGCTGCATTACCCAACTATTAGTTTGACTAGGTGGATCTATTGTGATATGTTAATGAAATCTACTCCAGTTTTTAGTAAGTCAAAATTAGTACCTTTTTCAATATCTGCATTTACTCAAGGTCTATGTTTTTGTTTTGTCAAGTGTAGCTGAGTCCTATGATGAACATTAAAAGTGATGTTCAATTTTGTGCCAGCCCAAGGCTTCTTGCCATACTGAGAACCACTATGTAGATACATTTGAACAATATAAATTGGGGAATGCCTCATTAGCAGTTGATTCTCTCATGAATATCGCCCGGTATCTCTTATAGGTTTCATATTTCTCAATTTTTCCCAATCTAATCTTTTTTGGGTTTGATTCTCCTATACTTTTCTTTTTCATGCATCTCCATGAACTCTTAATGAACTATACATTGACTCTGACATTCAGAAACAAGTTTATGAAAGTTTATTCAGCAGCTCATAAGGCATTGCAGATATTCCAGACAGGCATACATCCAAGCCATATGAGTATCTGTAGAGTCCAATGTTTTTCCCCTCTATACTTGGGTACTAAAAAAATTGATTTGCAGGTTTTCTGTCTTAGGCTTGATGGATAATATCTGCAGATTGAATTTGATTTTCAGGTCAGATTTTTTTTCTTTCTTCACTATCAGTGGGTGCTAAAAGTTTTGATCTGCAGGTTTTCTGTCTTTGGCACTATGGACAAGGTCTTCTGATTGAATTTTATTTTTAAGTCTGCATTACCCGTAGATTTCTGTTTAATCATTTGTCTCACTTTCAGTGTGTAACATCAATGGCAGGCACTTGCTAATGTAGTTGCTAGAAGTTAATACCCATAATGTACTTAAGCTTTTCACTTTACTTAATTGTGTATCAAAATAAATTCTTATTAAATACTACCTTCTGATACATCCATTTCAGACGTTATTCGTCTCCTTGGTGGAAGTATTAATCATTCGACCCGAGGTGTGACCCTTTAAAGGTTTGGTACCACCTGTGCACTTGTCTCTGTCATTGAAATAGTACAGCTAGTTACTGCTTTACATTACTCCTTTAAAAAGTGTGAAATTATTTCTTTGTAGCACTGCTATAGCACGGTAACTTGTTTTGCAGATTCTGGTTTGCACTCACTTGACTGATATATTTGTGGATATTCATTTTCTTTAGGTATCCCATCATACAAGGACTATTTGAATGTCGACTTCTCTGCATGCCAATGGAGATATTTATTTCTGTTTTTTGACAATCTCCAGTGTCAGGTAAAATCCATGAGCATATTAAGACCAGATGGCAACTCTACAAATGTTCCAAGATATCATCTTTTCTATAGGTTGGTGTTACTTTAAGCTCCCATGGCTTCCAATTGTTTATCCATTATTTGGGGAACTGTTATAAATACTATCTCGAAATCAAAAAAGTAAAAACAAAGGTCTCACTTACACTTTTGGTTTGACCCAAAATAATACTCTATTTAAGGATGTTTGATTTACCTACATGTAAGTCTTCTCCGATCCATGATATATTTGTACATCTGTGCTCTTGTAGTCATAGCCACAAATGACAAGACTTAGTTATTAACACTGCTTCTGATCTGCTTTGGACGAGTGTTATACAGTTGAGATATATGTGTGCGCTATCTTATGACAACACGTCCTACATTAGGAGACGTCCATGTATATTTACTTCTATCATTCTGATAACATCATGGGCATTCCTTCCCCCTTATCTTCACATACATTACTCGTTCTTTTAACTAAGGATCTGTCTTTGTAGATTTAGCCTCACTGAACCATCATTTCTCAAGTGATAAGTGTTCAAGAATCGTCCATTATACTTTCTGCTTGATGCTCATATACTTCTACGCACATACATTTTATCTTTATTTGGTTTTTCATTGTTTATTTAATGCATTTGGGTGAAAAGTGCACAATATGTTAAGCCCAATACCCTGACATTTTCATACTCTTATTTTTTGGTATTTGCACAATATGAAGGGGACCTGGTAGCGAAGTGCTACTTTGCGAAGCACAATCTTGTGTGGGAAGTTCTAGATGGTGGTCTTAAAAATAAGATTGAAATTCAATGGTCTGACATTATAGCCTTGAAGGCGAATTACCCTGATGATGGGCCTGGGATGTTGGATATAGTGGTAATTTCCTTTTCATGATTCATATTGAAGCTGCCATGCACAAGGATTATGAGATGTTGATTATAAATGGTGATGTTTTATTGGTGCAGCTAACGAGACAACCTCTCTTCTTCAGAGAGACCAATCCCCAGCCTAGGAAGCATACCTTATGGCAGGCAACATCAGATTTTACTGGTGGGCAGGCTAGCCTACACAGGTACACTACTCCTCATCTTGGTCTTGTATCATCATCATCACTTTTCTATTTTTTCGTGTTCTCATATATGTGTAACTCATATTTGTATATGGAATTTTCTTCAATATCTAAGTAAATCAGAGTCCATAGAGAATAAATAGACATTTAATGATGTATAAGTTCATATTTCTCACCCATCCACTCCACCACAGGTAGTGTAATTTCTGCAAAAGCTGCAGATAATATAAGGATCTACAGTGCAGTAGCATGCTTCAGAAGCTGTTGTTATACTGGGAATGGACAAGGCAAGTTTGTTCTGAGGCTCACTCTCCAAACATGTCGAATGAGAAGTGTCCAATGCCTGCAACTTCTTATTGTGGTTCATGGTTCTAGGGAAACAGCATGGCTCTCATTATGAACATAGATTGTGTCTTGTTAAAATTCATGATTACTAAGTTTGTAGATGTCAATGCTTTCCGTACCTTCCTTTTGAACTAGTACTTTTTGGGTTGTGTAATGCATACTAAATGTTCAATTTATGGCAATAGACCAAGCTTTATATTTTATAAGTTAATTCTTATTCATCGCTAATTGTTGAAATTTGTGTATGCTATTGATTTCAATAGCACAATAAATTAGAGAAGCCAAAATTTTCTAGGCCAGATATATTTT
This sequence comes from Adenophora triphylla var. japonica, assembly GCA_022495995.1. Lineage (NCBI taxonomy): Eukaryota > Viridiplantae > Streptophyta > Magnoliopsida > Asterales > Campanulaceae > Adenophora > Adenophora triphylla. The sequence continues at coordinate 230,254 of JAFEMH010002991.1, forward strand.
TAAGAAGGAACCAGCAATTTTAAATGCACCGCTAATATTGGAGAATATTAAAAGTGCCATTAATTTTTGGCACTTTAAAAAAAGTGTCGCTATTTTTTTTGGCATTTTAGACGTGCCGGTATATTTGACACTTTATGAAAGTGCCGAAAAATTAGCGGCACTTTAAAAGTGCCGGAAAATTAGCGGCACTTTTTTAAAGTGTCGAAAATTAGCGGCACTTTTAAAAGTGCCGAAAAATTTGCGGCACTTTTAAAAGTGTCGAAAAATTACGACACTTACAAAAGTGCCGGAAAACAGCGGCACTTACAAAAGTGTCGGAAATTAGCTGCACTTTATAGGTGTCGGGAATTTTTCGGCACTTTAAAAGGGCCGGAAAGTATTGCCGACACCATTTTTTCCGGCACTTTAATAAGTGCCGGAATAAGCTTTTTCGGCACTTTTTAACATTTCCGGCATTTTTAAAGTGCCGGGAAAAGCCATATTTGTTGTAGTGAATCAAAGACGGGGAAGGCAAAATGATGCAAAAGGACACACACATTCATGCATTGCTCAAGCCGGTGGTTAAAGATATAGTTAAAAGAATTGCTCTCGAGCCGCCCATTGAAAACATGGGTTGTACATCCCCCTTGGTGGCAACAAAAAAGATGTCGGGTGGGGAAGGTGTGGACGAGGAAGAAGGGTGGGGGGTATTTTGAACAAAAAAAAGTTGGTACATTATAAAAGGTGGGGTGGTATTAAGAAAGGAGAGTGTACTTAGAATTTGGGAGGTGTGAATAACCCCACTTATAAAATAACTTCAATGGGTAATTTGGACAATCTCTCTATATATAACAACAAAATGGTGAGGTGTGTTTTTCCGCTTGAAAACATTATTTCAACAGGGGTAAAAATGCCATTTACTTGATGAAGTCTTTAATTACAAGATTTTTAGGGGCAATTAGTCAATTAAAATTCTAATATTTTTTGTCCCTCTCAGCCATAAACTCCGTTCCATCTACATCTCCTTAGGTTTAGGCTATGACACGTGTTCCATTATGTTTGTTTAACAAGGACACATGTTGTTGGGATAGTAATGACACGATTTGATTAATTAATTGTTGGCAGATAGGAAATTTGAATTTAGCAAAAGGTTTTGCTTTACCCACTGATTTGAAAATGAAGCTAGGGGATTAGATTGTGTATAAATACAATTTATCTCTTGAACAAACAAGACACACACACACATGAATCCAGAAGACACACACGCATACGAGTACACACCCACTATCAGATCTCTGGAAGGAGAAAGAGAGAGGGAGAGAAGGAGAAAAGAGAGAGAGAGAGAGATATAGAGAGAGAGAGAGAGAGAGAGAGAGAGAGAGAGAGAGAGAGAGAGAGAGAAGATTGACATTTTGGGGGATGGAGGTCGAAATTTATCTTAATCAATGAGTTTAAGGGGAAGATCCGAAGATGAGTATATTTTGGGGGATGGAGTGGAGGTCGAAATTTAAGCCTATAATTCGGAAGAGTTGGTCTGGCGAGAAACGCGTTTCTCCAATACTGTATGGAGAAACGGATTTTTTAATATCCAGAAACATACAAATGAATATCCAGAACACATGGATTTTTTAATATCCAGAACATACAAATGAATATCCAGAAACATACAAATGAATATCCAGAAACTATAAAATGTATATCCAGAAACTACACAAATGAATATCCAGAAACTTTCAAAATGATATCCAGAAAATATCCACAAATGAAAATTCAGAAACTATAAAATGTATATCCAGAAACTACACAATTGAATATCCAGAAACATACAAATGAATATCCAGAAACTATAAAATGTATATCCAGAAATTACACAAATGAATATCCAGAAACTTTCAAAATGATATCCAGAAAATATCCACAAATGAATATCCAGAAACTATAAAATGTATATCCAGAAACTATAAAATCGATATCCAGAAACGCGTTTCTCCATAACTTATGGAGCGCGTTTCTCCCTAGATTTTGCGAATTCGGAATTAGTTTTGTCTTAGATGTTTGATTTTTCTACTTTCCTTCAACGTTGGTAGGAATATATCAAACAATTCAAGTGAATATAAAAACATAAAAAACAATAATAATACAATTGAGTTTCAAATATAAGTCCTCTTTTATAATATTTCACATCTAATTTAAGCGTATGATTGAGAATTAGACACCGAAGAGTAAATGTGAGTTATTAATTAGGTGATTGAAGGATTGTACATATATATTACCACACGGTACAATGATATTTGCAAAAAAAAAAAAAAAAGAATGGCTCAAAAATCAATATGATTTGAAGAAGAGAGAAAAAATCAGTATGATTTGAATGTCTGTATATATATATATACTCCCTTTGTCCCGGAGAACCTTATCCACTTTGCCATTTATGCCGTCCCATTGGTAAGTCACACTTTCTAAAAAGAAAATTTTATAACACTTTTTTATTAATGAAACCCACTTTTCATACTCACAACAACTATTCATTTACTATCCTCTACCCCCACTTTCTTTCCTACCCACTCACAACTCCTACTTTAACAACATTATTCATTATTTTTCGTGCGTAACAGTAAATGGGTAACCTTCTCTGGGACGGAGGGAGTATTGAATACAAATTAGAAGAATTGCAAAGGCAAAACTACAAAATTAATTTAAAAAATCTCTTTTTTATTTTTTAATCTTCAACAGTGAGTTGTTCAAAAGTAATCTTTGAAATTGTCAATGGCTTCACTGGAAAGAGATGTTACCGTAGATGTTACCCAACACCTTGGTTAACACACTGACGGACAGCACACACACACCAAAATAAATAGTTTATAAAAACTTTGTGCAGCGGAAATAAATAACACAAGATATAATTTTCTCAAGTTATATAAATATATAACTTGAGTGTGCCTAGATGGCGAAGACTTTATAATCAATATAGAAAAATTACAAAGCCGAAAGTTCCCTATTGCTAATACAATGATAATGCTCTATGGAACTGAATGAGACAAAGAACGAATCCTATCCTTAGCCAACACTCTCTTAAACACTCAGTGTTTAAGCTAGAATCACAAGGGAGGAAGGATATGCGAACCAAAGAACTTTGTCTCTCTTGTGCTATGGTGTGTGTGTTTGATATTTGGCATACTTCAAATGAAACACACCTAGCCTATTTATAGCCTTCCAATGCCTTGGAGGCTACTCCAAAATAACAGCCTTGGACCTTCCGATCGTGTGTGAGGAGTGGAGAGATTTCTTGGCTTGAATTCCTCATCATTCGCCAACTTCCCTAGAAAGTAGCAACCGAATTCTTGAAGCCCAAGTCCATGCTTTATCACCTTGTACTCTCTTGCTTTCTTTGTATTGTACACTTCAAATAATCAGCAACAACTCCATGACTTGGTCTTCCCACGTTTTTATTCCTTCTTCAATTAAAATGGACCAAGCATTAGTTACACGTAAATCTCCTATTTACGTGTAACTCTTCCAACAACTTCTTCCTTGATTTTAGCATTTAATCCAACCATATATTAACCTGAAATATGGACCAAAAAACACATATATCTTGCAAATAATATTAGACATTAGAATATAAAATAATATGGAAAGAATTATTAAATTAAAAATCATTACAGTCCGGGTAACACCCAACTGCCAGTGATAGCACTCGCGGTAACACCCACCCGCATTAACAATCTCCCCCATAATTTATAATTTCTTTCCAAACTCTAAAGTGCTGATCCCTGCAAGATATTGTTAGCCATCCAGAGCAACTTCATAGTTATCAACTCCCCCATAATCAAGGCATTAACAACTACAATGATTTATCACAAAAATACTAGTTATCAAAACATATTTTCCAAAATAAGTTTTCCAACTAACTAGTAACCTAAAGTACCAAAGATAAATCAAAGTTACTAAGCTACTCCATGTTCAAAACAACCCTAAAAGTTTAAGCACCATAAGCAAATAAAACAAACCACCAAAGTATTTAAAAACATGTTCCAAAAAAAAACATAAAAGTAAATTGTTTGTTTTTCAACCACCAAAAAATATCATAACCATAAGAGTGGCAACATAAACCTTCAGGCAAATGTTTGCAATCACTCTTCTCGTTCATCATCAGCTTCTTCTTCTTCCTCATGTTCATCCCCTTCTTCATCTCCAAAGATCTAAGTCGGCACCATCAGTAACATCTGCAGCAGCACCACTGGCATCTCCAACACCACCACCACTAGGACCAGCTCCATCAGCACTATCCACTCCCCCAGTTTGGGAAGAAACCTGCTGGATGAATTCATCAGTAATGTCCTTGAGCTTAGTCCAACCTTGCACAATCTCGGCAATTGTAGCAGTTTGTTTGTGGAGAAACGCCAAAACTGTGGTCTTTGGTATTGTTGGTGAAGCATTCCCCAACAAATTGTAAACATTAGCAAGAACATGTCTTTGCATCCGTACTGAAAAACTTGGAGATTTCGGAGTAACATTTGGGATAACAGATTGAGTAACACCCTTAGCGTAAAACCGCATCACTTGACCCAAATTCATTTATCTTTGACCAAGGAAGATCACCAGTATCTCACACTCTTGGTATTCTTCTTAGTCACCGGGAATCTATAGCATAGAGATCAAGGCTGGGAGTGTACTCATCCGACTCTTCAATGGGCAATTTTTGAGATTTCAAAATTTGGAAGATTAAAGAAGGGTAAGGAAACATTGTTATGTCTTTTCTTCTACCCCACGAAGCCAAATGTTTGAAGATCAATCTACCCAAGTTCACTCTTCGATTCTTTCCTAACTTATACAAGATTTCGGACTTGTTGCAATGTGACATATTGCTCATTAGAAGTAGGAACCCAATTAAATATGCAAAGCTTGTGAAGCACGGCAAAGAGTGAAGTGAGACGGGAAGCAAGAAAATGAACTTTGGTTTTGGGATTAGGATTGGAGGGCCATTCATGCACGACATCATGAGAGATAAACCTAGCAATTTCATCCTTATGAACAATAGGACCATCATCATCCAAATTTGGGAGTCCTAAAGTCTTGTTGATCAAAGAAGGAGTAATAGAAAAAATTTTGTTCCTTAAAAACACCTTTCCAAATTGATCGGACTTCTCATTATCTAGGTTGGCATGAAGATTGGCATAGAAATTTTTGACAATAGCTTCAACAAATTTCGAAGGATGCAAGTTAGCTTTCAAAAAATTTCTATCCTCCAAGAACTGAAAAACACCATGCTTTTTGAAATCAACCTCGTCAATGTGCTTTTCCTTGAGAATTTTCGTGTCACTATGCCTTAACCCAAACTCCATATTTTCTTTTCGATAAAACTCCAATGAGAAGTAAGGTTTTGGAAAAGCAAGATTCACATCATCAAACTCTTTCTCAAGAAAATCGGTGGACTCGGAATAGGCAAACTCACCGATAGAAGACTTTGAAGCTTTAGAAACGAGAGGATGTTACCTTGGGTGTTGCGGATTTACGGGTAACATCTTTGACAATGACCACTTGCTTTTGCCTTTAATGTTTCTTTTCACAACTTCATATAAGGGCTCTTCTTCCTCAATCTCCCAATCTTCAAATGTCTCAACAGAATGGCTCTTCTCAGCATCGGCATGGAAGTCTTCATCTGAAACATGAGCCGAGGAGAGACCAAGAGAGGATTCTTCAGAAACTTCAACTGGATCGGAGGATGTGTTGGATTTCGAGGTCCCTTTGTGCCTCATTGCAGAGAGCCTACTTGAGCTCCTCTTTTTGACAGGTTGTGCCGAGGGTTTGTGAGCAATGGCTTTTCTTTTTGGCTTTTTGGTTGATGGAACGGGTGGAAGAGGTGGTAAGGTCACAATGGGCAAGGGTTGCGCCATTGTTGTCACCAATGGAGGATCATCAACCGACATTGTCATTGCCGGAGACACATTGAGAGGGGTGGTCGAAGTGTCCATTTGGCTTGGACCACTTGAGCCAACACCCGGAGAGACCTCCAAAGGGGCGGATTGCTTTTTGGTAGGGGTTGCCATGGTTAGGGTTTAGGAAGGATTTGGAATTTTTGAAGGTTTTGATTTTGGAAGGTTTGAGAAGAGAGACGGTGATGGAGGAGAGTTTATACCGTGTAGAGAGAGAGAGAGATTAGGGCGGTTAGAGAGAGAGAGGAGAAAAAATAGGAAACAAATTAGGATTTTAATTTGACAAGACTTATCCTTCTACCATTAATTATCTCCTATTTAAATAACTCCCCCTATTTTTTAGCCACTAAAAATAATTACAATTAAAATTTACTCCCCCTATTTTCTAGGCCACAAGAAAAATCAAATACAAAACTCTTCCCACACAAATTAAACATCCGGCCATTATTTTGAAAAAAATTTTTTTTTTAATTTTTTTTTTTTTAATTTTTAATTTTCAGATTTTTTATTTATTATTATTTTTTTTAAATATATAAAACGAAAATAAAAATAAACATACCAAATATACTAAGTCCATATGGTTTTTGAAAATCAAATCCCTAAATTTTAGGACTTAGTTATTTGAGTAGTTTACTAAAGATAAACTAGGTTTGTTAAAGACTTTTTCAAACTTTTAAAACTCTTAAACAATAAAAAGACTTTCAAAGTTAAAAAAATTAAATAACAAACCGAAAATAAAGAAATAAAAAAAACATAATATAGCACATACAAATATGTTAATGGCAATGATGGTAACATCTAGGATAACACATAAGATAAAAATCCCTTGATAAATATATTCAGTTTCAAACACTTGAGGCATAATAAGCTTAGCCATTTTCAAGCATTTCAAGCATAACAAGCTGAGCATTTTTCATGCACTTTAGGCATTATAGGCCTATATATATATTTTTAAGTACATTGCTTGTAACTCACGTATCAATACACTTCTTTAAACAAGAAAGCATCGTAGTAATGAGCTCCGTGCTTCGAGTTTTATTTCAAGTGTAAAGACCAAGTGATCTATGCCTTTCAAGTAGGGTACACTGTAGTAGCGAACTCCATGTCCCTAATACTTAGCATAAATCACTTCATACATTCTCATTGGCAAGAGTACATCGTTGCAGCGAACACCGTGCCCCGAGCTCGAGAGAATAGTATGGATAAATGCCTTTGCCTTTTATTTATCAAAAGAGATTAGTGACTTTGTCACTTTAAGCATATGAAGGGAGTTTTATCAAGTGTGTTATTCAGAGTGTTATCCTACCACAACAAAAGGTCAAGATGTGCAAACATGAGAACTCTCATAGCTCACGGTAACTATGGGAACCCTTACGGCGAGAGAGAATAAAATCAAACTAGCAAAAAATATGCACTAGTATACATGTGTTACCCCAGGTGTTATCAGCACCCATGGTAACACCTTACTACAGAGGACAATTTTTAGAGAATGCAAAGACCAAGAGATCTCTTTAGACTAGAGAATCTATCATGGTCTAAGGGTTTTGTGAAAATATCAGCAAGTTGACACTTTGTATCAATATGCTCTATATTTATTATCTTTTTATCTACCATATCTCTTAAAAAATGATGACGGATGTCAATATGTTTAGTACGGGAGTGTTGTACAGATTTTTGGAAATATTAATAGCACTCAAATTATCACGGTATAAGGTCAAAATATTGCTATCAAGACCATAATCATCAAGCATGTGTTTTAACCAAATTAGTTGTGAACAACAACTACCATTGCTACATATTCCGATTCAATTTGTGGATAATGAAACACAATTTTGTTTTCTACTATACCATGATACTAAATTATTTCCCAAGTAAAAACACCCCCACTTGTACTTTTCCTATCATCCATATCCCCCGCCCAATCCGAGTCACTAAAGCCTACTAAATTAGTATTAGTATCTTTACTATACCAAATCCCTAAATCACTAGTTCCGAAACATATTTAATGATCTTTTCCACGAAATTTAGGTGAGACACTTTAGGATTGGATTGATATCTAGCACATACACACACACGTACATCAAATCGGGCGACTAGAAGTAAGGTAAAGGAGACTACCAATCATGGAACGATATAGGGTTGGATCAACATCTTCTCCCACTTGATCTTTTCCAATCTTGAGAGAAGTGCCCATAGGAATTTTTGAGCTCTTCGAACCTTCCAACCCAAACTTCTTCACCAGGTTCCTTGCATATTTGCTTTGGGAGATGAAAATCCCTTCACTTGATTGCTTAACCTGCATGCCTAGAAAGAAGTTAAGTTCCCCCATCATGCTCATTTCAAATGTTGATGTCATAGCCTCTACAAAATCATTTAAATAAGTTTTAGATGTAGAGCCATATACTATGTCATCAACATAGATTTGAACCACGACAAGTTCTTTTCCATGTTTAAGAATGAATAAAGTCCTATCTGCTTCTCCTCTAATAAAACCATATTCTAGTAAAAAACTAGTTAACCTACCATACCATGCACGTGGAGCTTGCTTCAACCCATAAAGAGCTTTATCAAGTCTATACACATGGTCTGGTTGAAATGGATCTTCAAAGCCTTTTGGTTGTTCAACAAAAACTTCCTCATCTAAGTATCCATTTAAAAAGGCTGCTTTGACGTCCATTTGAAACAATGTGATTTTAAGAAAACAAGCAATGGCCAATAAAAGTCTTATTGACTCAATTCTAGCCACAGGTGCAAAGGTCTCGTCATAGTCAATACCTTCCACTTGTGTATAGCCTTGAGCCACAAGACGAGCCTTGTTCCTAACAATGTTTCCATACTCATCGGTCTTATTTTTGAAAATCCATTTTGTCCCAATAACATTAGTGTTTGAGGGACGGGGTACTAAAGACCAAACATTGTTACGAGCAAATTGATCAAGTTCATCTTGCATTGCTTGAATCCAAAAATTATCTTTTAAAGCTTCAATCACATTTTTAGGTTCTACGGATGAAGTAAAACAAGAGTATGTTACCTTTGAGTATGTGGTGGACATGCACACATACCTTACCATGTCACGGTCACTAATGGAATTCATACGTCTTGTTTGTACACCCTCATTCACCTCCCCAATTACTTGGGTTGTAGGATGATTCCTGCGATTCTAGGTGGAGGATCTCTTCTCACATTCTCGTGAACCCCTGTTTCAACTCCTTCTTGATCTTCATTTCTTTGGGTGGAATCGGATGCTATGCGAGGTGTTATCTCATCAATGGTAACACCACTGCTTTCGGTTTCTGTGTTACTATCGAGTTAGCACTCGTGGTAACACAATGGTAACACCTTACGGGTGACTTCTTCCAACGGCTCAAGGGTGTCTCTTGAACATTTTCTCCTGCAATACTTGAGTGATCATCAAAAACAATATTCATGGATTCTTGGATGGTTTTTAGCCTTAGATTAAATACCCTATATGCACGACTATTTGAAGCATAACCAAGAAAAATGGCCTTATCACTCTTAGAGTCCAATTTTGCTAAGTAGTCCCGATCATTGAGAATGTAACACACACAACCAAAGACATGAAAATAATGAACTTTTGGTTTTCTACCATTCAAAATTTCATATGGAGTCATGGTTGTGCCGGGTCTTAGAAAAACTCTATTGGGCTGTGTGACAAGCCGTATTTAGTGCCTCTGCCCAAAATCTTTTCGAAATTCTTTTTGAAAATAACATCACACGAGTCATTTCAAGTAAAGTCCTATTCTTCCTTTCGGCTATCCCATTTTGTTGAGGTGTTTTTGGGGCTGAAAATTCATGGTGAATACCTTTTCTTTCACAAAAATTTGAAAAAGAAACATTCTCAAATTCCCTCCCATGATCGGACCTAATTCGAAAAATTGAAGCACAAAACATGTTTTTGATCTTAGAGTGCAAGATTTTGAACTTTTCAAAAGTCTCATATTTTTCCCTTAAAAAATAAACCCATGTAAATCGTGAAAAATCATCAACAATGACATAAGTATATTTCTTGCCCCCAAAACTTTCTATCTCAAGTGGACCCATTAGATCCATATGCAAGAGTTGAAAACAATGTGTAGTACCGGTGTGTTGCTCATTGTGTTGGGCGGCACCATGGGTAACACGAGTTTGTTTCCCTTTGAGACAATCCTCACAAACAATTTTTTGTTTAAGATCAAGACTAGGAATGCCTTGGACAAAGCATCTAGATTAACAATCTTTTCTATGTTACGAAAGTGAACATGTCCCAACTTTTGATGCCACAATGTAGTGTTATCAAGTTTTGCCGAATGGCATACTTGCTTGTCTTCAACAAGATAACAATTATCACTAGATCTTGTACTGTCATCACACAATTGTTAGTCTTGTCATAAACTTCACAAGTATCTTTATTGAATTTCACCTCTAAATTGTCATCACAAAGTTGACTAATACTAATTAAATTAGTTACAAGTCCATCAACATGTAAGACATTCTTTAAGGTTGGAAATCCGGACACATTTAGTGTCCCTCTCCCAATGATATTACTCTTGCTCCCACCACCATATGTTACACTACCCCCATGAATTGTTTCATAATCTTTTAAAAACAATTTTGTTCCTGTCATATGACGTGAACACCCACTATCAAAGTACCAAGAACCTTCAATATTTGTTTTTAAAGCAGTGTACACAACATCACATTTCAGATTAGCTTTTGGTTTCCACACCTTTTTTGAATTTTTACCATTACATTTGGGTGTGTTATCACGTGTCTTTGGGCAACACCTCGGGTAACACCAAGGGACTGGACAGTTTTTGAAACAATATGGCATTTATTTTTAAAATGTCCAGTGTGTGACGATTGACACACCTTCCCTTTGTCACATGGTTCTTTTGAAGAAGAATCTTTGTCAAAAAACCGCTCCTTAACAAAACAATTCTTATTATCATTCATAGACAAAGTAGAAAGAATACTATTCAAAGATTCTTGAAAACCAATACCTGCTTAAGAGAGGTGTACTCAAGTTCAAGATCTCATCCAATTTGGTAGATCCGAGTGTTGAGCTTCTTCAAGGTGGTTTCGGCTAGAGTCAAATTGCCCTTGACTCTTTCAAGCTCGATTTCTCTCTTTGTTGCTTGAACCTCCATATGAGTCACATAGGCATGGAGTCCTTCATTCTTCTTGGTTAAGGACTTAACCAAATTGTTCTCTTTCTTCCATTCCACGAGCAATGCCTCGTAAAGGTCTTTTAATCCGGAAATGATGTCATCTTTGCTCTGCTCATCCTCTTGTGTACTTCTGTATCGGGGTTAGAAGAGCTAACAAAACAAACAGCATTATTATCACATAATTCATCATACATCGGGTGTGATCACGGATGTTATCTCGGCGGATAACACCTTGGGTAACACTGTCCTTTTCCGTGTTACTTACCGTGACAAACATGGTTGTTTGATCGGATTCTACCTCCCGAGATGGTCCTTCATCCTCATCATCACCGAGAGAAACCCATAGGTTCTTTCCTCTCTTCCTTAGAGTATTTGCACACTCATTGGAATAGTGACCCCATCCCGAGCAAGCATGACATTGAATGGATTCAATGTGCTTTGGATCAGACCTTAACCGATCGATGATGCTCTTCTTGGGTTCGACTTTGGGTTAGATGGGAAAGTCCTTTTTGGCATCGAATCATAGACCTTGGTTTGCTTCTCCTTTGCTTTCACCTGCATTTTTCATTGTTATACTTTCTAACCATAGAATTGTATTTTCTAGCAAGTAAAGCAACACTAGCATTCTCATCAATTTCTTCAAAAACCTCATCTTCGTTTTCTTCCAAAGAACTCGAGGCTTGAGTTTTCAAAACAACATTTTTCCCTTTAGATGCTTCACTTTGATCTAAGAGATTTAACTCAAAGTTTTTCAAAATACTCATTAAAGAATTGATATCCATAGTTGCAAGATTGTGAGCCTCTTCAATAGATGAAACTTTCATATTAAAACGCTCGGGAAGGGTTCTAATTGCTTTTGAGACAAGTTGTTTGTTGGTAAAAGGTTCACCCAACAATTGACACTCATTAGCAATATCAAATAATTTTTCAAAATAAGAAGGAATAGTTTCATTTTCACCCATCCTTAATCTTTCAAATCTGCTAGTAAGACCCCTAAGCTTAGTTTCACGCACACTGCCATCACCTTCACAAAAACGTTGTAAAATATCCCATGCTTCTTTTGCGGTGGGCTGTTTTGAATAAGTTTGAAAATATGCATATCAACCCACTCAAAAATGGCATTAAGTGCCTTTTCATTGAAACTAGCTTGGTTGATCTCTTCCATGTTCCATTCGATTCGGGTTTGACTTGTACGTCACCATCTTCATCGGCAGGTAACATTGGTAAGGAGTAACCATTTGTTATAGATCGCCATGCTCGGAGATCAATTGATTTGATAGGCGAGCGTAGACGGATCTTCCAGTAACAATAATTCGAGCCATCTAACACAGAAGACGCTTATTATTAGGATTAGCCGGATCATAAGCCATGACACCTAGACCAAGCACTTAGTATCGTCAAGTGACTCCGCTCGATACCAATTGAAATTGTCAATGGCTTCACCGGAAAGAGATGTTACCGTAGATGTTACCCAACACCTTGGTTAACACACCGACGGACGACACACACACACCAAAATAAATAGTTTATAAAAACTTTGTGCAGCGGAAATAAATAACACAAGATATAATTTTCTCAAGTTATATAAATATATAACTTGAGTGTGCCTAGATGGTGAAGACTTTATAATCAATATAGAAAAATTACAAAGCCGAAAGTTCCCTATTGCTAATACAATGATAATGCTCTATGAAACTGAATGAGACAAAGAACGAATCCTATCCTTAGCCAACACTCTCTTAAACACTCAGTGTTTAAGCTAGAATCACAAGGGAGGAAGGATATGCGAACCAAAGAACTTTGTCTCTCTTGTGCTATGGTGTGTGTGTTTGATATTTGGCATACTTCAAATGAAACACACCTAGCCTATTTATAGCCTTCCAATGCCTTGGAGGCTACTCCAAAATAACAGCCTTGGACCTTCAGATCGTGTGTGAGGAGTGGAGAGATTTCTTGGCTTGAATTCCTCATCATTCGCCAACTTCCCTAGAAAGTAGCAACCGAATTCTTGAAGCCCAAGTCCATGCTTTATCACCTTGTACTCTCTTGCTTTCTTTGTATTGTACACTTCAAATAATCAGCAACAACTCCATGACTTGGTCTTCCCACGTTTTTATTCCTTCTTCAATTAAAATGGACCAAGCATTAGTTACACGTAAATCTCCTATTTACGTGTAACTCTTCCAACAACTTCTTCCTTGATTTTAGCATTTAATCCAACCATATATTAACCTGAAATATGGACCAAAAAACACATATATCTTGCAAATAATATTAGACATTAGAATATAAAATAATATGGAAAGAATTATTAAATTAAAAATCATTACAGTCCGGGTAACACCCAACTGCCAGTGATAGCACCTGTGATAACACCCACAGTCTGCATTAACAATCTTTAAAATATAGAGTTTTTTGTTTACACGAAGATGGTTAGTGGAAAAACTGTAATTTTTTACATTCGATTAAAGCACATTTAGACATTTAAGTAATTAAAGTTAATAGAAATTGACGTCGCTTTTCCACCACCCATTTTTTAAACGCAAAATATCAAATTATTAGATTTTTAAACTTAGTCTTACAAATATTTTAGGAAATTGTATTTATTGTGTTGGATATCACCATTTATTTATGTAAAGTAGATTTAAGTTTCAAATTGCCTAATTTTTTAGTATTCAAACTTCTAGTGTGTTCAATTATTTGTATTTCTTCCTCTTTATTTCATTCAATTACAAATTTTCCATTTTTTTCTATGTATATTCGGCATTTTATGGACTAATAAATATTTACTTTAATTTTCTAAGATCACGAGGAATATATTATATCACTTTGCATATTAATGTTGTAATTATCATTCCAATTTAACAATGAATCAAATAATGTAACTTTCTATGTTGTTTTGATCACTATTATACACAATTAAATTATTCATATTCATTTAATTATTTTAAAATTGGATGCAGGGACTAATTGCATAAATGACAAATAGTTGAAGGAGATTTTCCTTAGTTGTCCATATGAGATATGGCCTTATATCTTTTTCTTTCTCTTTATTTTTTAAATATATATTTTTTAAAATATTTAACTCATTTTGTTTTTGTGTAAATTCTTCTTTCATTGCGTTTTTTTAAAATTAATTTAAAAATAAATACTCCCTCCGTCCCAAAATGTTTGTCCCATTTGACTTTTTTGTTAAACTTTGACCACAAATTTATAAGAGATTAATCATGTTCATGAAATTCTAAAAGTTGTTGTTGATAATATTATTAATGGTGAATCAATAGGAATTTTTAGAATTTCATGAACATAATTAAATTGTCATATATTTGTGGTCAAAGTTCAACAAAAAAATCAAATGAGACAAACATTTTGGGACGGAGGGAGTAATTAATTTTTCATACTCGCCGCCGTGTATTGCTTGGGTTACCGCTAATTGCCATTAAAATTAAAAGATGCGACATTTTCAATTAGTTCACGAAAATACCTCAGACATTTTAAATACCAGTTTACCCTAGACAATTGAATGATACACACATGTGGCTACTTTTTTTTTTTTTTAACAAATATTGTACTTCCTCCGTCCCACTTTAAAGTGTTTACTTTCCTTTTTGGGACGTTCCACTTCAAATAGTCCATTCCATAAATGAAAATATGTGAACAGTGTTTCAGACATTTATACCCTCATAATGTTTATTTATTTAAAAAAAAATCATTCATTATACCCTTATAATGTTAACATATTTACAAAAAAATCAATCATTAACTTACTATTCCTCCCACTCATTTTCTCTCCTATTAAATGTTTTTAACTTTTACATTCTCTCTCTTCTAATCTTCTACCAACTTTCAATTCTTTATTCATTTTTTAAAAAAATTCTTAAAAACCGTAAAATTATATCATGAACACTTTGAAGTGGGATGGAGGGAGTATCTTTAGTATAAATTACAGTGGTGTTTGCTACAGTAGAGTGAATAGTTTCATTGGCGAAAATTCCCATTTTGCCCTCACTGTTTTGTCCCTTTCCCGTTTTGCCCTCATAACTATCTATGTCGTACGACATGGGTGGCCATTTTTTTTTTTGATATATATATAAAAAAAAATCTCACGTGGCCTTGGACACGGGCATGTACTATGTTCGTATAAACTCAACTAAATATGACAGCTCAAATATAAAACTCATTTATTACGCTTATTCACATTTTTTTAAAAGACAAAACCAAAAAAAGGCTAATATTTTATTGAAATTGACTTTCATAATTTAACTATTAAACTAATTTTAGTTCTACTAGTCATCAATTCATCATAATAATAAGGTATTTTCGGAATATCCAGGTTGAATTGCGTTCAAGGAAGGGTTTAGGTTCATCTCTCTACAATAACCTAAATCAGAGATCAGAAGAGCCGCCGGCGCAGAGAGACCGCCATGTCGAAGAAGAACAACTTATCTCTCGAAAAGAAACAACACTAATTCGAGCTCCGAAGTATTCATTCTCAATCCCCATCTCTTTTTATCTCTTTTAAGTTCTCGTTTGTTACCCAATAATCATGATTCTTATTTCCAATGAAATTTATACTTAAATGGGGTGGAATGGGATGGAATTACAATGGGTTGTGAAATTACTTATTGGGTATTGTTCTTGGGCTCATATGTTTATTTTCTCTGGGAAAACAGGAGAGCAACAGGAGAAAGAAAAGAAGGCAAAGAAGCTTAATGCCAAGAAGAACAAGATGAAAGTAAATTTTCTTTCTACCATCTCATCCGTTTTTAGTTTTTGGGTTTAGAGTTTTTGGTCATTGATTATGAATTGTTTGTCAAATTACTTGATGCAAGCAAGATTTGAGGATTGTTGAATTTTATGTCGAAAAATTGCATCTTTTTGACTTATGATTTATGTGCTATCGTTAGGATTAAAATTGAAATCTAAAGTTCAAGTGGAATGGAGAAAAGCACTATAAGTTTGTTCCAATAATTATGCTCTGGTTTCTGTTGTGTTTTAAGTTGAAAACTGAGGCTACTTTTAGAGGCGGGAAAGGAGAGTGTAGTTTCATTTTTTTTTGGTTCATGTAATGTTTCTAATCATGCTTTGTTAGGTTTTATATATATATATATATATATATATATATATATATCAGGTAGACGGTGTTGGACAATTGTGTAGGCTTCTCGAGAACTAACTAGAAACTTAACAGAAAAAGATAACGGAGATTGGAAACAAAAGAAATCTAGTCGAGTCTTGTATTTAATACAATCTCCGTAAGAAGTTATTGCCCCGCACAGGTGCTTACGGTTTATATGGCAATCTTCTAGTAAGATAAAACGACTTACAAGTAAATGATAGGAGCACTCCAAATCAATTACTCTAACGAACAACACTATGTTTTGAACTTTGGACTTTGAAGGATTGAATGCAACAATATGCAATGATTTGGGTATGTTATGCTATCTTGCTAGAGGGTAGGAAGGCTAGAAATACTGTATGAATGAATTGAAATTCGGAGGGGAAGGCATATATAGAGAGTTAAGGGGTTTGTGTCTTTTCCCACGAAGAGACACAACTTTCTGTTTGAAATAGTGCCTGTTCAGGATCTGCTCGGCCGAGTCAAGGGACTCGCTCGGCCGAGCGCCAAGCTGCACGGCCGAGTCCAATGAATTGCACGGCCGTGCAAGATTGTCCAGAAACTTGGTCTATTTCTTATGCTCTGCTCGGCCGAGTTAAGGACTCGCTCGGCCGAGCACTTCAAACAAAATCAAACACCCTTTAATTAACTCTCGTTAAGTTACAAAAGACCTTTGTCATTAATTCTCATTCACCCTAAATGGTTTTGAGACATTAAATGAGTTTGATAGTCTACAACAAATGTAGAGTACATTTTGTAACTAGTTTCGTTAACAAATAACGAACTTCCGTTAGAAACCTAGGTCAACGTTAAGTCAAACTTAACTTTCCGTTACCCATTTCCAACAATCCCCCACATGAATGACAATTAATGCATGAATGCAATTTCGTCCAAAATTCCGGCTAACTATTATTACATCGGGATAGATAGCTTGTGGCCTTGAATCTTCCCTAGTGAAATATTATCGGATATACTAGCCATTTGGTAGCGAGTCGCTTTGAACCAGTGACTGTCGGGTGTATACCAAGACAATAATACTCACATAATAACAGCTCTAACACTTGTTGTTCTCACGTTTTGTCCATTTTGGCCCTGGACCGTATCTCATTCATAAGCGTTTCATTTAGAGGCGGCCTAGTTACCTCTCGCTTATATAGGTGATTCTCACTATAAGGAGTATCATGCACTACTCCACCCGTAGGTATAGAAATCATTAAAAGTTTTCTCAACTTATCCTTACCACTGCTACATGTGCTTGTACTTGGATGTTCTGGGAATGAGTATTCAACAATCTCTAGGTTAATAAACCGAGTTGTTGTTTCCAAGTAACTCTACTAGAACTTATAACTTGGTTGTCTCATTGAACCAAGGGCCTGGGATCTCCATTTCTCAAGGTTGAGTGTCCGCTATAAGTTCTTTTGTTGTGGGTTTTAAACCCATTCCCCTTAACAGTTTATACAGTTGATCTCGATTTATACCTTTGGTAAACGGATTCGCTAAGTTATCACATGATTTCACATAATCAATAGTAATAACGCCATTCTTGATCAATTGTCTAATGGTATTGTGTCTACGAAGAATATGTCTAGCTTACCATTGTACATACTATTCTGTGCCCTTCCTATTGCTGATTGACTATCACAATGTATCATAACAGCATGCACAGGTTTACTCCAACAAGGAATATCCTCCAGGAAGTTCCTAAGCCATTCTGCTTCTTCCCCAGCTTTATCTAATGCGATAAACTCAAACTCCATCGTGGATCTGGCTATGCATGTTTGTTTGGAGGATTTCCATGACACTGCTCCTCCACCTATTGTGAATACATATCCACTCGTGGACTTAGAGTCTTTCGTGTCCGATATCCAATTGGCATCACAGTATCCTTCTAATACTGCTGGATATTTCTTGTAAAGTATCCCATGGTTTAATGTATACTTTAAATATCTTAGTACTCTCATTAGTGCTTTCCAATGATCAGTACTAGGATTGCTTGTGAACCTACTTAGTTTACTCACTGAATATGCAATGTCTGGACGAGTACAATTCGTTAAGTACATCAGACTGCCAATTATTCTTGCATATTCCAATTGAGAAACTGGTTCCCCTTTGTTCTTGGCTAAATGTAGAGCCAAGTCTACAGGTGTCTTAGCCGGAGGGTCATCAAAGACATTGAATTTCCGAAGAACATTCTCTAGGTAATGGGATTGTGAAAGAACTAATCCTTCAGATGTTCTAGAGATATTTATCCCTAATATTACATCAGCTAATCCCATGTCTTTCATGTCAAAGTTCTTCTTTAACATGCCTTTGGTATTCATGATCAAATCATGATTACTTCCCATTATGAGCATGTCGTCTACATAAAGACAGACGATAACGAATGATTCAGATGTTCCTTTAATGTAGACACATTTGTCACATTCATTAATCTTGAATCCATTCGATAACATGGTTCTATCGAACTTCTCATGCCATTGTTTAGGTGCTTGTTTTAGTCCATACAAGGACTTTACAAGTTTACACACCTTTCTTTCTTTACCAGGAACCACGAACCCTTCGGGTTGTTCCATGTAAATTTCTTCATCAAGTTCTCCATTTAGGAAAGCAGTCTTCACATCCATTTGGTGTATCTCAAGATTATGCACTGCTGCAATAGCTATGAGAACACGAATAGATGTGATCCTTGTGACAGGGGAGTATGTATCAAAGAAATCATATCCCTCTTTCTGTCTAAAGCCTTTGGCAACTAGCCTAGCTTTGTACTTATCGATTGATCCATCCGCCTTATACTTCCTTTTAAGGATCCATTTGCAACCTAATGGTTTGCAACCTGGAGGGAGATCAACCAATTCCCAAGTATTGTTGAGCATTATGGATTCAATTTCGTTGTTAATAGCTTCTTTCCAGAATGAACTATCCGGACCGGATAAAGCTTCTTTAACAGTTGCTGGTTCGTTTTCTAATATGTAAGATAGAAAATCAGGATCAAAAGACTTTTCCACTCTTGTCCTTTTGCTGCGTCTCGGTTCTTCATCTTCTAATTGAGAAGGACCGGTTGTAGACTCATATGTTCTCTTACTAGAACCTACATCTTTCCTGTCCTTAACCATAAAAATGTTTTCAAAGAATACCGCATTCCTTGATTCTATAGTAGTTCCTACATGTATATCAGGAATGTCCGATTTGTGCACTATAAACCGATAGGCACTACTATTATTGGCATATCCAATAAAAACACAGTCAATGGTCTTTGGACCAATCTTGACTTGTTTAGGCTTAGGTACTTCAACCTTGGCCAAACACCCCCACACTTTAAGGTATTTAAAACATGGCCTACGATTATGCCACAATTCATAGGGCGTTTTATCAATACCTTTCTTGGGTATTTTATTAAGAACATAATTAGAAGTGAGTATTGCTTTCCCCCACAAGTTGTCGGGTAAGCCTGAACTTATCAAAAGCGCGTTCATCATTTCTTTGAGAGTACGGTTTTTGCGTTCAGCAACTCCATTAGATTGAGGGGTATATGGAGCCGTTGTTTGATGAATTATGCCAGATTCCCAACATAGTCCTTCAAACGGTGCTTCATATTCTCCACCTCTATCGCTTCTAATTTTCTTAATCTTCAAGTTAAGTTGATTCTCAACTTCTTTCTTATAAGTCTCAAAAGCCCCTAAGGCTTCATCCTTACTTCTTAAGAGATAGACATAGCAATACTTAGTGCAATCATCTATAAATGTAATGAAGTACTTTTTACCTCCTCGAGTTTGCACAAGTTTCAAATCACA
This sequence comes from Adenophora triphylla var. japonica, assembly GCA_022495995.1. Lineage (NCBI taxonomy): Eukaryota > Viridiplantae > Streptophyta > Magnoliopsida > Asterales > Campanulaceae > Adenophora > Adenophora triphylla. The sequence continues at coordinate 250,244 of JAFEMH010002991.1, forward strand.
TATGTCGGTGTGAATTAACTCGAGAGGAGTTGTGTTTCTTTGAATTGCATTAAATGGCGACTTCGTCATTTTTGCCTCAACACAAACTTCGCACCTATTAGTCGAGTCGGATTTAGTCATTTGGATTAAATCTTGTCTCGCTAATTTCTTAATGGTGTCGAGGTTTACATGTCCTAATCTATCATGCCATAAATTAGAACTTTCCGACAAGTAAACATAAGGAACACAACTTTTATTCATCGCACCTTGGCGGATCACAGTCATTACATTCATTTTAAAAGGCCCTCCTCGAGGTAACCCTTTCCAAGAAACAAACCATTCTTGGTTAGTACAAATTTGTCGGATTCAAATACTAGTCTAAAACCGGACTTACTAAGCAAAGCGCCGGACACCAAATTTTTACGGATGTCTGGAACATGCAGCACATCCAACAAGGTTACTTCTTTTCCGGAAGTCATCTTCAAAATTACGTTTCCAATACCTTGAACATCGGAGGTCGCAGAATTTCCCATGTAAAGCTTTCTTCCGGAGATGGGAGTATAGGAGGAGAAACTTTCCTTGTTACCACAAATATGGCGGGTAGCACCGGTATCTATCCACCAAGCTTTAGGATTCTCCTCCAAATTTGCAACGTTGGCCTCGAAAACAACCGCTGCAAAGTCTAGGTCCATGTGGTCAACATTATTCGCCTCTTTCTTCGGGAGACGACAATCCCTTGACAAGTGGCCCGGTTTGCCACAATTATAGCAAGACCCTTTGAATTTCTTAGAGCCCTTCTTCTTCCCTTTCTTAGCATTCCCGGGATTTTCGGAATGCTTTCTCTTTGTGCCACTTGTGCTAGCCTCGGCGAGATTGACCTTTGCCTCCATCTTGCCCTTAGCAACTTTGGCCTCATTCATTCTAGTGTTCTCTTCAATTTGAAGACGAACAACAATGTCTTCCAAGGACATCTCTTTGCGTTTATGCTTGAGATAGTTCTTGAAATCCTTCCATGAAGGAGGCAACTTTTCAATGATAGAAGCCACCTTAAATGGATCATTCATGATCATTCCCTCGGCATCAAGCCCATGTAGAATAATTTGGAATTCATCTACTTGAGTTGTTACCGATTTGGAATCGACCATCATAAAGTCAAGATACTTACCGACGACAAATTTCTTTGACCCGGCATCCTCGATCTTCTACTTCCTTTCCAAGGTGTCCCACAAAGCCTTGGCTAACTCGACGGTACTATACACATTGTATAGTGCATCGTCAAGTCCATTTAAGATGTAGTTCTTACAAAGAAAATTACCGTGACTCCAAGCCTCCTTTGCCATTTGCCTTTGGGGGTCCGGATCACCATTTTCCACTGCCGGAGGATCTTCCATTAAGAAGCGGTGCAAGCTTAGGGTGGTCAAATAGAAGAGCATCTTCTGTTGCCATCTCTTGAAATCCACACCAGTGTATTTCGCGGGTTTCTCACCATGACCGAGGTGATGAGTTGTAGGAGCGGGAGCAACATGGTTGAATGTAGTATCACCTTGCGAAGGAGACGTCACATTCCCTTGACTTGATTCGGTGGAATCTTTCTCGTTTGCCATCTTGATGATCTTGAAGAAGCGTCGATAACTTCTTACGATTGTTGGACAATTGTGTAGGCTTCTCAAGAACTAACTAGAAACTTAACAGAAAAAGATAACGGAGATTGGAAACAAAAGAAATCAAGTCGAGTCTTGTATTTAATACAATCTCCGTAAGAAGTTATTGCCCCGCACAGGTGCTTACGGTTTATATGGCAATCTTCTAGTAAGATAAAACGACTTACAAGTAAATGATAGGAGCACTCCAAATCAATTACTCTAACGAACAACACTATGTTTTGAACTTTAGACTTTGAAGGATTGAATGCAACAATATGCAATGATTTGGGTATGTTATGCTATCTTGCTAGAGGGTAGGAAGGCTAGAAATACTGTATGAATGAATTGAAATTCGGAGGGGAAGGCATATATAGAGAGTTAAGGGGTTTGTGTCTTTTCCCACGAAGAGACACAACTTTCTGTTTGAAATAGTGCCTGTTCAGGATCTGCTCGGCCGAGTCAAGGGACTCGCTCGGCCGAGTCAAGGGACTCGCTCGGCCAAGCGCCAAGCTGCACGGCCGAGTCCAATGAATTGCACGGCCGTGCAAGATTGTCCAGAAACTTGGTCTATTTCCTATGCTCTGCTCGGCCGAGTTAAGGACTCGCTCGGCCGAGCAATTCAAACAAAATCAAACACCCTTTAATTAACTCTCGTTAAGTTACAAAAGACCTTTGTCATTAATTCTCATTCACCCTAAATGGTTTTGAGACATTAAATGAGTTTGATAGTCTACAACAAATGTAGAGTACATTTTGTAACTAGTTTCGTTAACAAATAACGAACTTCCGTTAGAAACCTAGGTCAACGTTAAGTCAAACTTAACTTTCCGTTACCCATTTCCAACAGACGGTGGGACAAAGAAAAAGAAAGGTAGCGGTTTCACTGTGGGGAAGAAGAAGTTGAAAACCAAAATGACTCCCTTGGCAAGCTGCCCAGGCTACGGAAGTTGACCAATGAGCTTGTAGTTGAGTTGAAACGAAGTCTAGATGTACTAGAACACATAACTGGTGCCAATCTTTATTCTGAGTTTATGCAGTTATTTGTCCTTAGTATTGTTTATTTCAGTGAAAGGAAATCCTCTATTGTCTATCATTTTTTTTATAGGTTACCCGTTGCTGAGGTTTTTTTCAACTTGAGCAGATTATCATTTATTTATTTCCATTATAGCAACAGCCAATCTGCCATTGGTAAATGCCTACACTGGTTATAAGTAGATCAAAAGAAAGAATCTATAGTTTTGATGTCCCGTGAATTGATTGGATATGCGTTGTATAACCATTCTTGCATGTCGAAGTTTTTAAGCTATCTCATCCGTATGCAGTTTGTATCTTTCGTCCTAATTGAAACGTGGCTCATCTGCTGACAGTCTGCATGATTCCCAGAAGGGTAACAGCAAAGATTACGGATGTGGATTTTCCTGTCTATATTACATATTCTATACTAACTACTTCAAAATCTTCTGCCATTTTTCTTAAATCTGTGTTATTGAGCCAGTACTATTTGAATCTACTGCATTTAAATAATACTCCTTCTGTCTATCTAAATGAATATCGAAAAAAGTTTCAAATTTGCTCTTGGTTAAGAGCAAATTTGAAACTTTTTTTCGACATTAATTTAGGGACGGAGGGAGTATAAAATTAGGAATGGTAAAGGGTGTATAAGGTATCATATGCTGTACATTTTTGAACTGGCTAGTGAGGAAATTGGAGGTTCAGTCCATCTAAATATTCTTGATGGTCGAGGCAGGCACATTGATCCGGCACTTTTGTGACATGGTGTTGGAGCAGATGGATGACTTTGCTTTATGGGATACTAAATTTGAGGATCTTAAATGGATTTAGGGCTTTCTGACAGTACCTTTACTCTCTCTCTCTCTCTCTCTTCTTTTTTTTTTTTTTTCAGATGTGGCAAGCTGGTGATGAAAAGGATTTGCTTGCTGCTCATGATCTCTCTATGGTTAGAAGTGTTGATCTCTTGCTGATTAATGGGTGGTGCTGCTGTTATGTAGGTACTCTCTCTCTCTCTCTCTCTCTCTTACTTCATCCTGTCTTTATAGTCCGGTGATTACCGAAAGTAATGGCTTTGCTATACTTGCTATCTCTTAGAGAAGTTTCCTCAACAATTAAGTACTTCAGGAGCAGAAAACGTTTAGTAATCAATTTGCATATATAATATGATAGGAAATCAGATGCATTTTGTTGTAGCAACCGCGCTTTTCGAATTTGTCATTGATTTGGATCAAAGTCATGTTTTTTCAAGTCAAACTATGGAGTTTATGTCTAAGCATTCAAGTTTATCGATTTTATTTTATTTTTCTGTTTTTCACATCTGTATACATGACAAACATATTTTGGTTTTATTTTACTAGTAATAAGATACTGACACTTTATGCATCGGACCAAGTAATATCCATCTAACCCCAATCATTTTCAGGCACATCCAAGGCTTTCCACAGCTTGCGACGCATCAACAATGTTACTACCACAAGGAGGCCTAAAGTAATGTTCTTTATCACATCCTACGCTAGAGTCACACAAGTCAACCACCATAGCCTTAACACTCCGCCCGTTCTTAGCACTTATTACTATCCCGTTGAGGCACATCTCCCCTCCGTTATACCATCCACTCGATAGTGCCACGACCGGTGTATCGTCAGAGTGGTAACGTCCGTCGCATTTTGACGGGCTGTAAAGGGGCCCACCAAGTTCAAAATTGTATAGAATGAGAAGTGCCTTGGTAGTATTGGACACGGGTGGTGAGCATTTGTATGTTGTGTATATCTTCCCTTGAACACAACATTGGTAGTATTGGACGTCGAAGTTGCACCGGTCCGGTGGCGGCTTTAGGCCTTTGATTCTACCGCTTGGCTTACAAGGTTGTGGAGCTGCATTGATTTTGGAGAGGGCGAAACTTTGTGGAAAATAAGGATTATGAGAATTAATGTCGCTAGGAACCAGAGTTTTATTATATTTCACTCTGTTTATGTGAATATATAGCAGGTTGAAGAGAGCACTTCTTATAAGGTTGGCCGTAAAACAATCAAGATTGTGGTCAAGAGAATTTTTATTTTTGGTAACTTTTAGTGCTCGTTTTGTACATGAGTATTTAAGAGAGGATTTTTATATAATAAATCGGTTAATAATACGGCTAAGCATATTCTTGTTAATACACCCTGGCTCGATTTAGAATTTTGGTCAAAATGAGACAACTTTGATCAAGTAATTAAAATAAAAAATAATTATGATAAAAATCTAAAAATTTTTATTGAGAGTATTATTAATCGAGATACAATAACAATTTTTAAATTTTTATTAGGATAATTATTTTTTATTTAAATTAATTGGTTAAAGTGTTATCAAGTTTACCAAAATTCTAATTCGAGCGGATGGATGAAGTTGCCACACTAATGTTTCATTAATAATAATCTTGTTTTTGTTTTTGGCCACCAAATAAAAATAAGAAAGGAACATTATTTTGGAATGGAGCGAGTACATAACTGTATTATTTTGGGAATAATTACGAACTTATTCATTTGATTTTGTCCTAGTTTGAAAATAATGCAATATATTTGTTAATGACATCTAGACAACATATTTTTACATTCGTAATCAAATAATGTAACAATTTTTTTTCTTTTTTTACTTATGATGTCTGTCACTCCTATCCGCTTCAATGACACCATATCATTAACGGTGATTCTAATGGTGACATGACACTGACGTGGCATTGCCACACCATCAACTTTGCTAGTTATTTGACATCGTAAGTAAACAAAATAAAAGTTGTTGCATTATTTAATGATAACTAATGTAAAAATATACATAACCCATATGGTGCTAATAAGGTTATACTAATGTTACAAAAAAAAAAAAGTCATAATTTGGTTTATAAAATAATGTATCATAATTATTTTGATACTTTTAATACTTTTAAGAAAAAGTGTAAGTGGTGCAAGTGTTGTGAGTATAAAAAGTGAGGTAGGAGAGAGAATGAATGAGATGAATAATAAGTTGATTTGTATTGTAAGTATAAAAGTAAAGTAGGAGAGAAAATGAGTGAGAGGAATAGTAAAGATTCTTTGTCATTTTAGAAAAGAGAAATGGTATGTGGGACGTCCAAAATGGACAAAAAGAAATGGTATGCGGGACGGAGGGAGTATAATGGTGTATCAATAACAAATTTTAAATTTTCATTAGAATAATTATATTAACCTAAATTTACTGCTCAAAGTACATTCGCGATAACACAAAGAAAAATAGAAAGATCATTTCGGGATGGAGGGAGTATATAATTAAATCCACATTCCACGAAATTTCCTACTTAAGTAAAGAAGCATTTGTTTATTTTCTTATTTACTATTGCTCCATTTGTATAACACTAGTTGCATTTTATTTATGTTATTGAAAATGTCGTAATCCAAGTTCCTATCTGTTGTGAATATCGCCCTCCACAGCCCAAGCAATCCTACAAGAATGATTAGAGCACACAAAACAAAGCACAAGAAATAAAGCACAAAGAGGAACACATAAATTGTTTACCCAGTTCACCAATATGTTTGGCTACGTCTGGGGGCACTACCAAGCCAGGATCTTGCACTATAATATGTAATATAATGTTACAATGAGTTTAGGGGCGGAACATTGCTTAAATACATGTTAGGGAATATAAACCTAACCCTAGATGGCCAAGGGAACCGAAAAATGGCCTAAAAACCGGGCCCAGAAATTTCCATCCCGTCAAGAGCGCGGCCGCTCTCCCTAGCTTCGCGTCCGCGCTAATGTCCAGAGAGTTCAACGCCCTTGTTCATTCCTCCAACGCGGTCGCCCTAACCTCCAGAGACTTCTGTACCACGAACGAACCTCCCAGCGCGGTCGCCCTTACCCCAGCGCGGCAGCCCTGAACGCCAGTAACTCCGACGATTTTCTCCCCTTTGCTCCGAAGTCTAAATCCGGTTGGTCCTCTATCCCAACAATCTCCCACCTAGAGATCAACCGCATACATAAGCCCCGTATCCGCTCTTCAACTCATCCTTGGTGTCCTCCTAGTGCTCACCTCGATCACGGTAGTGCCATCCTCCTCTTCTATTCTTCAAGCCCAATTGAAGCTTTGCACAGCTTCAATTTCTCAAGGTTTACAACCTTTGTCAACATGTCAGCCGGGTTCTCCGATCCCAATATCTTCTCCAGCCTTAAGATCTTCTCTTCCAAGAGATGCCTGATGTAGTGAAACCTCAGTTCAATGTGCTTCGTCCTAGAATGAAACGCCGGATTCCTAGCCAAGTGAATTGCACTCTGACTGTCACTGTAGAGAACGTTACCACTTCGCGTCTTCCCAAGTTCACCCAAGAAGTTCTGCAACCATACCATCTCTTTACTCGCCTCTGTCACTGCCACATATTCTGCTTCTACAGTCGACTGAGCCACGATCTTCTGCAATTTAGAAGCCCAGGAGATTGCCGTACCACCCAATGTGAACACATAACCCGTAGTACTTCTCCTCTTGTCTAGATCACTTGATGCCAAGTCCACATCAACATAACCCGCTAACACAACCTCCTTGCTTGAGAAACACAGAGCCTTACCAGCAGTACCCTTCAAGTAACGCAGGATCCATTTAACCGCTTCCCAATGTTGCTTTCCTGGATTGCCCATGAATCGGCTGACTACTCCCACCGCATGTGCAATGTCTGGCCTTGTACACACCATTGCATACATTAGACTCCCCACTGCTGAAGCATATGGAGTTCTCTCCATCTTGTCACGCTCCTCCTTGCCCATAGGTGAGTCTTTCTCGGATAGCTTGAAGTGCAAACCCAATGGTGTCCCTGTTGGCTTCGCCTCTTCCATACAAAACCTTGCCAAGACTTTCTCAACGTATTCTGCTTGTGAAAGAACCAACTTACCCGACTCCCTATCCCGGTCAATCCGCTTGCCCAAGATTTTTCTGGCCTCCCCCAAATCCTTCATCTCGAACCGTTCTGACAACTGAGCCTTCAATCTGTTTACCTCTCTACTGCTAGAGCCCGCTATTAGCATGTCATCCACATATAACAGCAAGATTATGTACCCATTGTCCGTGTTCTTGAAGTAGCAACAATGATCTGCCTCACATCTGATAAAATCAATGTCGTGCATGAATCCATCAAACTTTCTGTACCACTGCTTAGGAGCTTGTTTAAGGCCATACAAGCTCTTAGTCAATCTGCAAACCAGTTCCTCGCTACCCTTAGACAAGTAACCCTCTGGCTGTACCATGTAAATTTCTTCCTCCAAATCCCCATGAAGAAAGGCCGTCTTCACATCCATCTGTTCCAGCAACAAGTTATCTGCCACTACTATCCCCAGAACCATTCTGATAGTGGTCATCTTCACAACAGGAGTGAATACCTCGGTGTAGTCAATACCATACTTTTGTTGAAACCCCTTTACAACCAACCTTGCCTTGTAACGCTTACTGCCGTTTGCTTCCTCCTTAATCCTGTAAACCCACTTGTTATGCAATGCCTTCTTCCCCTTAGGTAGTCTAGTCAACTCCCAAGTTTTGTTGGCTTTCAATGAGTCCATCTCATCATCCATCGCAGCTTTCCACTTATCACAAAGTGCACTACGAACAGCCTCCGCATAACATTCCGGTTCCCCATTATCTGTCAACAGCAAATAATAATTGGAAGGAGTATACCTGTCAGGCGATCCACGCAATCTGCTGGATCTACGCAACGGAATATCCGGTTCCGGAGTACGTGGTTCATCTTCAGTGACCTCCTGACCATGGTCATCATGAACCGTTCTGCTCCTACCCGAGTCTGGAATATCCACCTCTACAACCTCCGGTTCCGAACTAATGCCATCAGATGCCCCCTTTCTGTCCTTGTACAATACCTGTTCATTGAATACCACATCTCGACTACGAATAATTTTATGGTTTTGGTCATCCCAAAACTTATACCCGAAGTCATCCCCGCCATACCCAATGAACGTACATTTTACAGATTTAGCATCCAACTTAGTTCTATCAGCAGAGTCTATATGAACATATGAAACGCAGCCAAATATGCGAAGAAAGAACAGATTTACCTGCTTGCCACTCCATGCTTCCTCTGGAATTCCATTCTCCAATGGTACTGATGGTCCCCTATTGATCAAGAAAGCCGCCGTGTCAACTGCATATGCCCAGAATGTCTTCGGAAGTCCACACTTCAATCTCATACTTCTTGCCCGCTCGTTCAATGTCCTGTTCATCCTCTCTGCAACCCCGTTGAGTTGTGGTGTACGCTTTGGAGTCTTCTCCATACGAATACCATTCGCAGCACAATATTCTCTAAACTCACCGAGCTCATACTCCCCACCATTATCTGATCTTAAGCACTTAAGCTTAAGTCCCGTCTGATTCTCCACCAAAGCCCTCCACTTCTTGAATACCTCGAAAGCTTCATATTTCCCCTTCAAGAAATAGACCCAGACCTTCCTTGTAGAATCATCAATAAAGGTCATGTAATATGATGCACCACCCAGAGACGTTACCGGAGATGGCCCCCACAAGTCCATGTGAACCAGTTCTAACTTTGCTTCCCTCAAAGCCCTACCAGTCCTCGAGAAATTATTTCTCCCCTGTTTGCCAAACACACAATCTTCGCAGATCCCCACGTTGACTGTCTTCAAACCCGGTAGTAGTCCCTTTGAACAAAGTACCTTCATCCCCGTCTCACTCATGTGACCCAATCGAAAGTGCCACAAATCCGTATCACCCTTGGCTGCCGCCACCGCGATACTATCCTTGGTGTTATTCGCCAAATACAATGTCCCCTCCTTATTACCCCGAGCGATCTCACAATCCTCCTTGGTAATAACCCAGTCCCTGCAGCCGAATGTTACCTTGTAACCTTCTTCGTCCAACTGCCCAACTGATAGTAGGTTCTTTTTCAAACCCGGAATGTGCCTGACCCGTTCAGATGTAAGACCTTCCCGTCCGATGCTCCTATTCTGACATCCCCCTTCCCCTTGATTTCCAAAGGCTTGCCATCCGCCAGATAGACCTTACCGAAATCACCGGAAGTGTAATTCTCCATCTCTTCTGCATGCCCGCAAGAGTGGAATGATGCCCCCGAATCCAGCACCCATGATTCTAGAGCACTACTAACACTCAGAACCAGTACATCATCACCTTCGACTGTCACATTCACCGAGTTGCCCCCACGATTGGGACAATCCCTCTTGTAGTGTCCCAATTCCTTACAATGATAGCACTGAACTGATCCCTTTGCAACCCTTGGTTTGTCTCTGATCTCCACGGTCTTGCCCTTACCACCCACCACGTTCTCCTTAGATTCAGTTCTCCCTTGTTTGCTAGTACCCGGCCTTCCCCTGCTAGTAGTAGCTAAAGCCGATCCCGAAGCAGTCGATGTCCCCAACTTCTTCATGCGATTTTCCTCGCCCAAGAGAAAGTCTTTAACATCATCATACTTCAATTTGTTTTTACCTGCTAAAGCATTGATCGCTGTCACGGTCCTGCTCCAACTTCCTGGTAAAGACGCTAGCAACAAGCACGCATGAACTTCATCATCGAACTTGATCTCCACCGCAGTCAATAATGAGTCTATAACATCCATAAACTCATCGATGTGCTTAGCCAAGGATCCTCCCTCTTGCATCTTGAGACTACCCATCTTGCGTATCAAATCGACCTTGTTTGCAGCAGATGAAGTTTCAAATCTCTCAGTAAGATAATCCAATAGCTCCTTTGTGGTTTTTGCCTTCTTGGTAGTCTTCGCAATCCACTTTGTCAAAGTAGATCTGACCACCCCTAGGGCCTTCCGATCCATGAGATCCCAATCTTCCTGCTCTTCGTCTTCCGGTTTGACACCCTTTAGAGGCTTATAGAGTTCTTTGTTGTACAAAAGATCCTCTATCTGCATCCTCCAAAATCCGAAATCAGACCCATCGAATTTCTCAACCGCCTGTTTGTCCTTGCCCATTCTTGATTGCTTGACAACACCCCTGATCTTGAACCAAGAGCTCTGATACTAGTTGTTGTGAATATCGCCCTCCACAGCCCAAGCAATCCTACAAGAATGATTAGAGCACACAAAACAAAGCACAAGAAATAAAGCACAAAGAAGAACACAGAAATTGTTAACCCAGTTCACCAATATGTTTGGCTACGTCTGGGGGCACTACCAAGCCAGGATCTTGCACTATAATATGTAATATAATGTTACAATGAGTTTAGGGGCGGAACATTGCTTAAATACATGTTAGGGAATATAAACCTAACCCTAGATGGCCAAGGGAACCGAAAATTGGCCTAAAAACCGGGCCCAGAAATTTCCATCCCCTCAAGAGCGCGGCCGCTCTCCCTGGCTTCGCGTCCGCGCTAATGTCCAGAGAGTTCAACGCCCTTGTTCATTCCTCCAGCGCGGTCGCCCTCCAAGTCTTGCGCGGCCGCCCTAACCTCCAGAGACTTCTGTACCACGAACGAACCTCCCAGCGCGGTCGCCCTTACCCCAGCGCGGCCGCCCTGAACGCCAGTAACTCCGACGATTTTCTCCCCTTTGCTCCGAAGTCTAAACCCGGTTGGTCCTCTATCCCAACACTATCTTCCTTCCTTTAAATTCAAAATTAGTGTTGTTTTAGTTAAAGTTGAACCCAAAATGAATATTTGTGTTTTTTCCGATGGAACGGAGGGTATACATAATAATAAGGATATTATAATACTACTTGTACATTACTTTCTATTATTTGAAGGATGATTAGGTTTCTAGGTTGCCCATTTCTTGTCCAAGATGCATGATTAGGACAACTCTTTATAATAAGGAAGCATTCATTGTCTTATTTAATGTTACCCCTACTTGTATTATTTTTGCAGTTTTTCTTAACAGTAGTTGTATTTTAATTTATGTTGCTGAAGGTGTATTCCAAATGCCCAACTTTTTTACAAGTTCCTAGCTTCCTTCCCTTTAAACTAACATAAACACAGTCCTGGTTTCACAAAGATAAAAAATCATTAGCGCAATTCTAGTTAAAATTGCATAACTAAAGAATCAGTCTCGTTATGTACGGTTTTCTTGATTTTGATTATACACTAAATAAATCTAATTAAATGTTAGCACTAATAAAGTTATGCCTTAAAGATTATTTGCTCACTAAATTCCACATAACTAATATATTAAAGGAATAGAGTAATTGTTACTGCAATAGAAAATATACTTCCTCCGTCCCACTCCAATATGGACCTACTTTTTGGGCACGGGAATTAAGAAAAAGTAGGAGAGAGAAATAGGTGGAGGAGGTGTTTGTGAGTATGAAATGAAAAATTAAATATGAGAGAGAAAGAGTGGGAGGAATAGTTAGGAGAGAGAATGTTGTGAGTGTAAAAGTAAAGTAGGAGAGAGAATGAGTGGGTGAAATAGTAAAGATTCTTTGCTATTTTGGACAGTTCACACTAATGTGGGACGTCCCAAAAAGAAAATAAGTCCACACTGGAATAGGACGGAGGGAGTATTTCTTAAACACCAGTTGTGTTATAATTTATGTTATTGAAAGTCGTATTCCAAGTGCCCAACTTCATGGCAAGTTCCTAGTTTCCTTCCCTTAAATTCAACATTAGTGTAGGTGTAGTCAAAATTGCAGAAGAACCAATGAATGATCTTGTAAGGTTTGGGTTCTTGATTTTGATTATAAACTAAATCAATTTAAATATCAATTGCTCCCACCGATAAAGTTAAAAGCAATGAAAATGGTTATAGCTTTTTAAGTTGCGGTTGTATTGGCTAGCGGCATTTGCTTGCTGATTAACCCTCGTCTAAGGAAATGACTTTTACTAACATTTTGGTGAATGAAACTATTATAGTAAAATCAGTTGCCGTGTGACATTGAGGTTACGGGTTCAAATCCTATAAACAGCCTCTTACATTTATGCAAGGTAAGATTTGCATAAATGTAAACACATATATGATCAGCCCGTCTCAATACTTATAGGGGCCATGTGCTAAATGTGAATATTGAGGCCTTAATATTAAAAAAAAAATACACAATTGAATGAATGCAATAATGTTGAAGTAATGATTGCAAATAATTTTTAAAAATCTATTTATATATAAAAAAAATATCAAACATTCTAGTTAAGGTTGATAAATAGAATGAAATTAAGGTTGAAAAATGAAATGAAAGCCCAAACTAAGAAAATAATGAGAGGGAATGAGAAGAAAGTTCAAATAAAGAAAAAACAAAGAAAAAACAAACAATAATAATGTTAGATCTAGGATTCAAACTTAGGCCAATCAGCTTTTAAGAGACTTAACACAAGTTGTTTATCCACTGGAACACTTAGTTTTCTACAACTATTTTGGGTTTAATACTATACTCCCTCCGTCCCCTAACAAGTGACGCAGTTACTGTTCCACACGGGAATTAAGGAAAAAGTGAAAAGGTTGATGTGTTGTGAGTGTAGATAATTGAGTAGGAGAGAGAATGAGTGGAGAGAATAGTAAATTATAATGGTGTTGTGAGTATTATAATAATGTAGGAGAGAGAATGAGTGGAGGAAATAGTAAAGATTCTTTTCCATTTTAGGAAGTGTGACTTATCAGTGGGACGCCCAAAATGGCAAAGTGTGTCGCTTGTTATGGGACGGAGGGAGTATATAAATAAAATATAAAAATTTTGGGCCCTGTATGATAATGATTACAAGTTCTTCATTTAAATTACTATGTTAATGCTCTCTCTCCAACGTAAGAAACCATTGACCCTTTGCCTTTGCCTTTCATTCAAGCCATGTTATTTAAATTGTTCTCTTTGATTATTGGATGAACCTATATATATATATATTGTTGCAGAATTGAATTTAGGTGTATAAACATTCTTTCATTTATATACCATACTCCCTCCATCCAATTATATGTTTCACCATTTTGGGCTGACACACAAATTAAGGAAAAAGGTAAGTGGAGAAAATATTGTGAGTGTAAAAATAAAATAGGAGAGAGAATGAGTGGAGGGAATAGTAAATTTGTTGTGAGTATAAAAGTGAAATAGGAGAGAGAATGAGTGGGTGGAATAATAATTTTTTTTTGCCATTTTAGAAAAGGTGAAGCTTTTAACGGGACACCCATTTTGGCAAAAAGTGAAGCTTGAAATGGGACGGAGGGAGTATATATTAACATTCATCTACAACCATAGCCTTTACACTTTCCACACCAGTAGATAGTGCAACAACAGGTGTGTCATGAGAGAGTGATAGTGGTTATCGCACTCAGATGGGCCCCCACCATTACCTCCCTTTTGTAAAAGTAGCCTTGGAAACTATTTAGTTAAATTCCTTCTATGATTGATTGCTTTTACCCTTCACCCTCTTATCTAAACAAAGCATCTCCCTTTCTTTTCATCTCTCTCTCTCTCTCTCTCTCTCTCTCTCTCTCTCTCCACCTTACTTCTGAATATTTCTCATCCTTGATTGCTTCTCTTCTTCCTTCTCATCTTCTTATAATGGCTGAAATGTTTGTCTCACCGTTAGTGTCGTTGCTGATTGAGAACTTGGCCCCTTTAGCTTTGTCCTTCATTCCCTCTGGCAGAATTCATCGCAAGCTCAAGAAATGGACTAATATGCTGCTGACGATTCAGGCGGTGCTGGAGGACGCGGAAGACAGGCAGTTCAAAGAGAATCATATTCAACTGTGGCTGAAAGATGTTCAGAAGCTTGCTTTTGAAATCGAGGACGTCGTAGATGATTTGCTCACTGAAGCTGGGCGTCGCCAGATGATAGCAACACCTGAATCAAGCCGCTCCGGTAAGATGCGTAAGTTTTTCTCTGGATTCAAACATAAAGCTAAAGCTATTAGCTTCAATTATGATTTGGATAGCAAGATTGGTGATATCTCTGATAGTTTGAAAGAACTTGAAGAACGAAAGAATATTATGAAGCTGCGAGAGTACGTTGGTGGAAAATCTGAAAAGCCAGGATATCAGAAGCTTCCGGCAACGTCCTTGCCGGATCGTGTTTATGGCAGAGATGAAGAAAGCAGTGCAATCCTCAAATCGTTGCTCGAGGACAAAGCAAGTGATCACGATGGCCAAGTTCGCGTCATCTCCATAGTGGGAATGGGTGGTATAGGTAAATCCACTCTTGCTCAGTCTCTCTACAATAACGAGGGAGTGAAAGGTTCCTTTGATAATAGTGCCTGGGTAGATGTTCCAGAAGATTTTGATGTTCTCAACATAAGCAAGATAATTTATGTGAAGGTGTATAATGAGGGAGTGAAAGACTCCATTCATAATATGGATTTGGATATGGTTCAAGTGAAGCTAAGGGAGAAGCTTTCCAATAAAAAGTTTCTTCTTGTTTTAGATGATATATGGAATCAAGACTATGAAAAATGGCACAGTCTACGTGCTCCTTTTTATGGTGGTGCCCCGGCAGCACGATCATAGTCACTACTCGCAGTCGCGATGTTGCAAAAACCATGGGTTCTAAGGAAGTGTATGAGTTGGAGGTGCTATCCGATGACGATTGTCTCTCTCTGTTAGCTCAACATGCCTTTGAGAAACAAAATTTTGATGGTCATCCAGAATTTAAAAAAGTTGGAGAGGTGATATCAAAGAGATGCAAAGGCTTGCCTTTGGCAGCAAAGTCACTGGGAGGCCTCCTCCGCACTAAAGGAAGCCTAAAGCAGTGGGTAAAAGTTTCAATTAGCAAGATATGGGAGCTACAAAGCAATAAAATTATCCCTGCTCTAAGGTTAAGCTATCATCATCTTCCTCCGTATTTGAAGCCTTTGTTTGTATACTGCTCATTGTTTCCAAAGGGATACGAGTTCAACAAGCAGGAGCTAATTATGTTATGGATGTCGCAAGGTTTCTTGAAGCAGTCATCGGGAGAGCGGAGCGAGATGGAAGAGTTGGGTTCTGAGTATTTTGATGAGCTGCTATCAAGGTCATTTTTTCAACTTTCAACTGGAAATAAATCAAGGTATCTAATGCATGATCTCAACAATGACCTAGCTCAGTTTGTTGCTGGCCTAACGTATCTTTGTTTGGATGATAAAATGGTGAGTAATGAGCAGTACAAGGTTTCTGAAGAGGCACGACACGTATCATTCATTTCCCATCGCTATGCTGATTTCAAAACATTCAAGGCTCTTAATGCAGCTCGGGGTCTTCGCACCATTTTACCAATACGAGTAATGTCATATCACGATCGTTCTTACTTAAGTAGTCTGGTCGTTAAAGACTTTCCAAAGTTAATGTGCATACGAGCACTGTCTTTCAATGGGTATATCATAAGTGAGGTTCCAAAATCAATAGGTGATCTTAATCACCTCCGATATCTTGATTTTTCAAGGACTGACATCACAGACTTGCCGGAATCTGTTTGTGACCTCTATAACTTGCAAACACTATTATTACATGGCTGCAGTAAGCTTGTTCAGTTGCCCTCAAACATTCATAAGTTGATCAATCTACGATATCTAGACATTGTTGATACACCAAGCTTAAAAGAGATGCCATTGGGGATTGGTTTGCTTACTCACCTTCGCACACTGTCGAAGTTTATTATTGGCAAGGGCGATGGGCAAAAAATAACCGAGTTGAAGGGACTACACCATCTCCAAGGAACAATTTCAATAATTGGCATTGAGAAGGTGATGAACGTGAAAGATGCTACGGAGGCAAATTTATTGTGCAAGGAGGGTCTTCATGGATTGGAGATGAACTGGAGTAACAACTTTGGTGGTACTAGAGAAGGACGACTTGAGCTCAAAGTACTTGAAGCGCTAAAGCCTCGAACAGGGTTGGCAAGTCTGGAAATTGAATTCTATGGTGGTCAGAAATTTCCTAGTTGGGTTGGGGATCACTCGTTCTGTGATATGGTGAAGGTGAGACTGATTGGTTGCAAAAATTGCACATATTTACCGCCACTAGGACAATTAACTTCACTCAAGGAGTTGTGCATTGAAGGCATGGATGGGGTGAAAGTAGTGGGTCCGGAGTTTCTGGGAAGTTGCTCTCCTCATATTGTTGCTTTCCAGTCACTCATAGATCTAAGCTTTAGAGATATGAAAGGTTGGGAGGAATGGTGTGTTGATGAAAATTTAGGAGCATTCTCATGCCTACAAGAGCTGGAAATGTCAGAATGTATGAAACTTAAAAAGGTTTCACTTCCAAAGATTCCATCACTTGTATCGTTAGAATTGTTTGGTTGTGGGGAGATGATTCTAAGGAGTATGGTTGGGGTTGGCTCTGTTAAGAAGTTGAATATTTGGGATATATCAGGGCTCAGTAAACTAGATGAAGGGATTATTGAGTGTTTGGGAGGAGTTGAGGATCTAACTGTTTGTGAATGTAAGGAACTGAGATATTTGTGGGAAGAAGAAGTTGCATGTCAGATACTAAGGAAATTGAAATCGCTTATTGTAAGGGATTGTAAAGAACTAGAATTGTTGGGAGATGAAGAGCAACTGCTACCTCACAATCTTGAGAGTATGTTATTATTTGGTTGTGATAAGCTTGAGAAGATGCCGAATTGGCAAAACAATCTCACGTCTCTGAGGCGATTGATCATATATGGGTGTGAGAAGCTGAAAGATAGCTTGGTATCAACAACATATTTGGAGCTTAAAATTGAAAAGCAGGGGGAAAGCAGTAGGACTTACAGAAGATTCGGAGAATATGAATTCTCTAATCTCGAGAATGTTGGAATTGATGAATGTCTAAGTCTTAAATGGTTTCCCATGGGCAAGAAGCTACCCAGGCAACTCTCAATTGGTAATTGTGAGAATTTGAAGGAAGCAGATGAAGAGGGAGAGAAGGGCGTGCCTTTGTCTTTGCTTGAATCGATTAGATTTTGGCGGTTGTCAAATATAAAATCGATACCACAAGGGTTGACTCATCTCACTCAATTAGAGATAAGAGATTGCTCGGGCATAAAGAACATGTGCGCCAATGAGATGCAAAGCCTCACCTCTCTTCGAGAATTGAGAATTGGTGGTTGTGAAAATCTGGAGGATTATCCAAGTGCAGGTTGTTGGCCTCCAACCTTGGAAGACCTAGAAATGGGGGAAGTAAAGCAGCCAATTAAGGAGTGGGGCCTAGCAACCCTTCCAACCTCTCTCCACAGGCTCAGACTATCTGGTCAATTCCCATTACTGATTTCCTTTTCGGAGGTGGGGACTCAGCTCCCTAGCTCATTAACAAGTCTTGATATTGATGGTCTGAAGAATTTGGAATCTCTTGGTGAGGGGCTACAAAACCTCTCCTCTCTTCAACACCTACACATCAAGAATTGTTCTAAGCTTCGCAACCTGCCCGAAACTCTGCTTCCAACGCTTTCAAGTCTTAAAATTCGGATTTGTCCACTTCTAGAAGAAAGGTGTATGATGGAAAAAAGAGATTATTGGCCCAAAATATCCCACATCCCCTGCCTCAAGATAAATGATCAATTAATGTGGGAGTTGTAACTTGCTAACTCCTAATCCTCCTGGTGCGCCTCTTTCCTATTTCAACTTTTATTACATAGACATGAGTAATCATATCTACTTATTTGCATTCATATATTGGGTTTGTACCAAAATTATATTGGGTTTGTGCATTATTTAATATTGAAAATTAAGTTTTACTACATACTCCCTCCGTCCCATAAAGATAGTCTCACTTTTTGAGTCAATTTTGGTTGGAACTTTGACAAATAATTTTATGTTAATTAATTTATCCAAATGAAATTCCGAAACTTGTTAGGGATACAACATTAAAAATACTATCAATAACAAATTTTATAGTTTCATTAGGATAATAAATTAACATAAAATTATTAATCAAAGTAAACAGGAGAAAAAATTAGTACTCATTTAATTTCCAAATTTAATTATGCTTGCATATTTCACTCATCTATGATTTTGTCTTTTTCATTTTTTGCTCTTGCTTGATTTTGGCCTTTTATAGTCCTCATACTATTACCTTGCCAAAACTTCTCATCACTGTCAAAGTTCTTTTTGTTTGGTTTTGGAGGAGTTGGGAGCCTGGCAAGGTTTATCTGTAGTTCTTAAGCCTTTTGTATTTTGTAACTACAGGAATAGGCTAACGTCTCTCAGGATTGACCATCTATGATTGGGGGGAACTCCAGAACTAACCACATCAGCAATGATTGCAGCCGAGATAAGAAAACTATGGGGTCATGGACATGGCTCATATCTGATATCCTTTGCCATGAGCAAGAAGCAGCTCACCACTGTCAAAGTTCTTTTTGTTTGGTTTTGGAGGAGTTGGGGGCAAGGTTTATCTGTAGTTCTTGTTCTTAATTGGTAAGTTACTAGATTCTCATGCACATAATTGCCATTTCAAGATCATTCTCCTTTCTTGAACTCTAAGGAAGATCTCTATTGCAGAATAGCAAATGTGATTACACTACTAGAAACAGGCCTTTTACCGACGGAAATTTCCGTCGGTAAATCCACTTATCCGTCGGTAAATGGTTATTACCGACGGAATGAGTCCGTCGGTTTCCGTCGGAAATAATTGGTTGGTAATACCGACGGACCAAATTCGCCGGTATTTCCGGCGGATTTTCCGCCGGAAAATATAAAATTCCGCCGGAAATCGTTCGTCGGAAATGAGTGATGCCGGCCGGTTAACCGGAGAGATTGCCGGAGTTTACCGATGGAAATATCCGTCGGTAAATATCAAAAAAAATAAATAAATAAAACCCATTACCGACGGTTATAACCGTCGGTAAAAATAAAATTTACCGTCGGATATGTCCGTCGGAAATCTAAATCGAATCCGACGGATATATCCGTCGGTAATGGGATTTATTATTTAATTTTTTTATTATTTTCCGACGGATATTTCCGTCGGAAATTAGAATTATTTATTTTTTTTAATTATACTACCGACGGAAATATCCGTCGGTAATCTGGCCAGATTTTTTAAAAAAATTCTATTTTATTATTAATCCACATGTAAACCTGTTTAAACAAATCCCAAAATAAAATAAACGCAAACAACATACAAACATCAAACATACAAACATCAAATAAACTCAAACTGTATCAAGCAACCTAAAGCGAAAGGGGAAAAGGGGAAAGGGGAAGGGGGAAAAGAGGAAAGGGAAAGGAGAAAAGGGAAAAGGGAAAAGGGGAAAGGGAAAGGGGAAAGGGAAATTGTTTCGCTTGGAGAAAAGGGAAGGGAAATGGAAAGGGAAACAAAATATATTTGTTTACATTACATGCCAGCCAAATAAAATGAATGTCAATCAACCACGACCCCGACCCCGACCACGAGCGCTGTCGCTACCGCTACCATCGCCACTACCACCGCCACTTCCCCTAAGGTATTGACCGACTGACTCATCAGAAGCGTTACCGCTATTACGTGGCCGTGGCCGTGGCCGGCCGTGGCCGCAAATTCATGGTAGCCAAGTATTGTTGCACGCGCCGGTCAAGCCGTTGAGCCAATATACTAGCCACCTCGGGCCTCCACCGGGTCTCGCACTCGGGCCTCCACTCCGGCTCGGGATCTGCTTCCACTCGCTTCTCAACCTCTCTCGTTCACCCGTTCATCAAACGCTTCGATCCACATGATGACCGCCACGGAGGAAGAAGATGAAAAGTATGAAGTAGTAGGGCCGCGGAATGGCATGTTAAAATACCCCGCACCATGTCCTCCGAATCCAGTGCAAGCGATCTCCCTTCGGTTGCTTGCCGTCGAGGACAATGGCCGCCCAAAGCTTTTCACGAAAGGCGGGCCGCTCGGTGCTCTCAGAGCCAAACTTCCTTCTTCAATAGCCTCCTCACGAGCCCGCCTATCATACTCTTCCCGAAAAAAAAAAAAATACATTATACACTATGGTAGAAAATAATATTTCTTTAACTAAATAATTTATTATTTACTAATAGAAAATATATAATTTACTAATAGAAATTACTATTAACACTTACAAAAAGGGTCCGGTAATAAGGATTGACCCATTGTGGCCCCGAGCCATCGCCAGCCTCCGTAGTATGTGTAGCCGTAAATACAAAGAAAGACGCCTCATCATTTCCGTGTTTCTTAATCTTAACATATAAAAAAATTAAAACTTTAAGATATTGCTTATCAAATAATAACAATATATGAATCAAATAAAGTAATAACAATATATGAATCAAATAAAGTATTGCTTAATTTACAAACGGATAATAAATGAAGTAAGTTTACCATTCTCGACCAAGTCTCGAAGTTAATTGATCCTCCAAAGTGTGCACACTCCCCGCCCCTCTTGTGTGTTCCTATTCTTCTTTGCAATTTCGAACTTTTTGAAATTTCTCACCGCTCCAATAGGCTTCCCATCGCTCCCACGCGGTAGCGGAGAAATTAGCCGGAGGCAAACCATCAATTAGCCACTTTGCTCTCATGTCGTACACTTTCCCAAATGCACCGCTTAGCAACCAATTTCTTAAAAGCCGTCTCGATTTGCAAGTCGGTAAACCTGTGGCATGAATATACGTGCTACAAAAATAGTAAAAGTAGTTAAATAAACAAGGGAATAGTCTACAAACTTTACAAAGGAAAGAGAATTAAGTAATTTTATCCGAAACTGGCTATACCGTATAGCGTACACCTCTTTTGATATCGACTTGGGGTGGGATAAAATCCCTCAAAATTATACCCGCCGAATAAATCCCCCAAACCATCTAGCGGGATCTCGACAACCACCATGTATAAACCTATAAGAAATTAATTGAAAAACAATATATCAATATATATACAAATAAAAAGACAATAATAAAATGTAAACATTACAATTAAATAATACTTACCGGCCACTCGGGAGAGATAGATATTTCCATTTTTCCATCCTCATTAATAATTGCGTCCAAGTTAACCCGTCCGGATGGTTCACTCACCGGATCACTAGAGCTTACATTACCTTGACCGCTCAAATCCTCATCACTACGTCCCGAACCGCACGTAGAGCCCCTCCCTCCACCCTTCGAGAAACAAGACGATGGACAAAACCCGCAACCTTGCCTCTCTTTGAACGATTGCCACCTCGACCCGACATATCTAAACTAGTATATTATATATACAAATAAAAACAATATATCAATATATATACAAATAAAAAGACACTTCATTTAGGATGTGAATAATTTTAAATATTAATATTTAATTCTTTGTTGTTAAGTATATCATTCTCTAGGGTGAAAGGACAATTCATGTCCATTAGGTTTAGAATTGGGGTCGGCTTCTATCCCAAATTTGAAATACACGTATGAATTGCAAATATCACTTTGTCTACTTGCTTTATAATCGAAAATCAAGCAATTTTAATAGACAATAATGATATTTACAAATCATATAATCGTGCATAATTTTTATTTTTATTCATTACCATAACATGCATAATTTTGATCAATAAACAAGATGAGAGTCGTTATCATCCACAACAATCAAAACCCTATCTCAGTTTAGACCAAGAAAGACAGAGCAAATAAGTTTTGTTGCTGAGCAAAGGATTTTCTGTTTAATATAGGTTTTTCAGCCATCGTTCTCCTCTCTAAGGATCTCAAACATCACAGCCATGTTCTTGCCGTGCTGTTTTACTGGTGGTATACGGTCATGCAGTAAAAACAAGGTAACGATTAACACCGAAGAGAAAACAGCTTCCACTCCAATTTTTCATCTCCACCTTCCATTTACCCAAGATCTCGATTACGAAATCTTCCTCATGAGGTTGAAAGGCGGCGGTGTTGCCCTCAATTCTTTGAGAGCAACACCGCCAATTTTCAACCTCATGAGGAAGATTTCTCAATCAGATCTTGGGTAAATGGAAGGTGGAGATTGAAAAATTGGAGGAAAGTTCTCGTTTTCTCTTCACCGGTGTTAATATCGTTACCTTGTTTTTACTTGTGACCGTATACCACCAAGAAGAGAAAATGCATACGTACAAGAACATGGCCGTGATGTTTCGCATTCTTAGAGAGAAGAGGACAATAAACTGAAAAACTCTTATTAAAATGTAAAATCCTTTTCGCTTCAAACCGACAAGAACTTATTTGCTCCATCTTTCTTGATCAAAGATGGACGGATTTTGATAGATGTGTGTGAGAAAGGCTCTCATCTTATTTATATATATACATATATGTATATTTATTATTATTATTATTATTATTATTATTATTATTATTTATTATTATTATTATTATTTTATTATAATTTATTTTATTTATTTATTTATTTATTTATTTTTTTTAATATTATATTTATTATTATTATGATTATTATTATTTATTATTATTATTATTATTATTATTATTATTATTATTATTATTTATTATTATTATTATTATTATTATTATTATATTATTTATTTTATTTTTTATTTATTTTGTTTTTTTATTTTTTATTTTTATTTTTTATTATTATTATTATATTTATTATTATTATTATTATTATTATATTTATTATTATTATTATTATATTTATTATTATTATTATTATTATTATTATTATTATTATTATTATTATTATTTATTATTATTATTATTATTTTATTATTTATTTTCTTTTTTATTTATTTATTTTTTTTTATATTTATTTTTTTTATTTTTTATTTCATTTTTTTAGACATTCACCCCCTCACCGTCCCAATATGAATATCCAAGCCTACCAAACTCTTACATAAACCAACAATCTAGACCATATTCAAACCTTTTGACACCTAAAAATGCAAATGAAACAACTAGCACATAGAAAAAGACTACATAATTAAACCCACATAGACAGTAAATTATTCAATCCAAGACTACCAAACACTTACATAAACCAACAATCTACACACGGCCGCACACACTCACACTCACACGCGTAACACACACACTCACAAAGCACACACCAAACACACCCGCGTAACACCCACACACACAACACACACGGCACAACAAGAACACACACACACGCACAACATACTCACACACACAGCACACATCAGGAACACCTTCTACACACACCAAAACACACACTGCACAACAGTAACCCATTCTATAAGAGATCAAAGAAAACCTTGCAAACATAACAAAATCCAAGCACAGAGGTCACACATTATGATAGTACTTCAAATGTCATGACCAACAAAAAGATACTCCCTCCGTCCCAGACCAAGGGTCCTCGGGGGAGATTTCACGCTTCTTAAGAATTTTTTTTAAAGTGGGTAGAAAATTTTAGGAGAGAGAATATAAAAGTTAAATGTATGGTAGGGAATAGGAGAGAGAATGTAAAAGTTAAATGTATGGTAGGGAATAAGAGAGAGAATGTAAAAGTTAAAAATATTTAATAGGAGAGAGAATGAGTGGGAGGAATAGTAATGGTTTTTTTGTAAATATATGGAGATGATAAGGGTATAAATATATGGAAAACTTTCCATTTAAGGAAAGGGACTCTTGATCTGGGACGGACCAAAAAGGAAAGTAGGACTCTTGGTCTGGGACGGAGGGAGTACGATTCAGTATGCTTACAGATTTAAATATAGCAGTTACATTAGAAAAACTAGAACTTAACATTCAGATTTTTCATCAAAGAAGAAACATCTTCCACATTTCCCTCTAATGTAAGTTTCCAATCTCTGCTTTCAATTGTAACTTTTACTTCATCCCTATCGGAAGAAGACGATCCTTCTTCGAAATTGACATCTTCAGAAAGTGCAAAAGCTTGTGAAACTGGAGGTGCAATAGAGGCCTTTTTTAATAGCCGCACTGGCCGCATCAAGAGAATGAAATCCCTTGTACAGAATTGGAGAAACCATTTACTTGTGCTTTACATGCATCCCAGCTTGTGTAGATGCCCTGGATGCGTCCGACCTGCATACAACATAATAACAATATGCCATATGTTTCTATAAAAAGAATGTGATTTGCTAATCAACTCTACATTATATAAGAGAATATTATTTGAATTTTTTTATTTTTTTTTAAAAAAGAGCATCGTAAAACCCTAATCGAACAAAACGCAAGGCACCTAAAATTCACAAATTATACCAATACCAAAATCACAAGAACTCAAATGAACAAAACTCAAAGAGACCTAAATCCAAAATCACAACACATGAGCTATGAAAACGTAAAATCAAATGAAAAATCAACAATAAAAAAGGCATACTTTCGTAATCAATACTTGAGAGAGAGAAAGAGAGCTTACCGGCGTAGGAGACAACGACGGCGAAGGCGGTCGCTGGCGGCAACGCAGAGCTAGGGCGACTGCGAGAGAGAGAGAGAGAGAGAGAGAGAGAGAAAGCGAGTGAGAGAGAGAAATCGAGTGAGAGAGAGAAAGGGATTGAGAGAGAGAGAAAGAGAGCTTACCGGCCGGCGACGGAGATGGCAACGGCGAACGGCTTCCACGGCGGAGACGGCGTTTGTTCGCGACCATTGATGAGAGAGAGAGAGAGAGTGAGAGGGAGAAATCGAGTGAGAGAGGAATTAAGCGATCGAGAAGAAACTTACCGTAGACGGCGACGCGCAACGGGCGAGGCGATAGGTTTCCGTTCGCGAACTGGAGAGAGACAGGAGAGGGCGACGTAAAATGAAGAAATGGGATCTGTTACATTATATATAGGGCGTGTTTACCGACGGATATGTCCGTCGGTAATACCGACGGTCAGTGTCCGTCGGCAATACCAATGAATTACCGACGGACTTTTTAAATTACCGACGGACTACACGAAATTTTTTTAAAAAATAATTCCCGGTAAAATGAAATTAATTTCCGTCGGTAACTGGTTTTTTTCCGTCGGTATTACCGACGGACAAGGTCCGTCGGTAAATGTCTGTCGGTAAACACACTGTTTCTAGTAGTGTTACCGATTCCCTGGAAATGAGATTGAGGTGTATGAAGCACTTTCAATGAATGATAAGGTAATTACGTTCATATACCATTATCTCTAATGAAAACTAATGCTCATGTACTATTTTTTGATTAACGGAGTTCATTAATATGTGAATCTTTAACGGATACTTCATTCAATAGATTCGGAAAGATAAAAAAAAATGTCCGGATTGTTATACATATATTCCTGATGTAAATACTGCTGGTTCTCCTGCCTTCTTCAGCAGGATCGTGATTTATGAGCTGGCGGCTACTGAACTTATGTGCATGGAGGCTATGACCAAGAAGCGAAACAAGGAAAAGGATCATATAATTATGCAGGTCAAACTACACTCCAATCATACTCTTATTTGTTCTTTCATGTCCCTCTGTGATTATGGGAAGGACAAAGATTGTGTTCGTCAACCTCCATTTATGTTTGGGAAGACTCATTTAATTGCTTCGTATCTCCAAATACAAATGGATGGATAAATATATTTCAGTCCCTTCCTCTGTTTTTATGCTTTTCTTTTGTGAATAACAAATGGCCCACTTCCTCTAGGGCCCCTCATTTGAGATTTAAACCCATTTTAAGAAATGACCTTTTAGTAATTCCTCACACACCCCTCACTATTAAAAGACAAAAATACCCATATTTTAATTTTGTACGCGTCATTAACGTTCATTCCAGGTGACTGATTTCAATTCAAAAACAGAAAATTATAATTTAGTCACTGAAATTTTTAAAGTTATTTATTGGTCACATGACTTTCTGACATTTCGTATCGGTCATTGAACTCAAAATAGTTTCGGGCCTGGTCATTTCGCCTCAAAAAAATTCAATATTAATAACGAATTAATCTCATAATTTACACATTTACAACACTTATAAGTTCTCTTATAATTGACTTATAAATAAAAAATTTCAACAAAAAAAAAATCAAAAATTTCAATAATAACAACAAATTACTCTCATAATTTATACATTTACAACTCTTATAATTATAAGACTACTTTGACTTTTATAATTGACTTATAAGACAATTTTTTCAACGAATTACTCTCATAATAACAACGAATAATAACAACCAATTACTCTCATAATAACAATGAATTACTCTCATAATAACAACGAATTACTCTTATAATTAACTTATAAACTTATAAGACTTTTTAAAAAGTCTTATAAGTAACATATAAGATTTTTTAAAAAAGTCTTATAAGTAACTTATAAGACTTTTTTAAAAGTCTTATAAGTTAGTTATAAGACCTATTTGAACATTGGAAATTGTGTTGTAAAAAAGTCTTATAAGTAGTAACTTATAAGACTTTTTAATAAGTCTTATAAGTAACATATAAGACTTTTTAAAAGTCTTATAAGTTATTTATAAGACCTATTTGAACATTGAAAATTGTGTTGTAAAAAAGTCTTATAAGTAGTAACTTATAAGACTTTTTAATAAGTCTTATAAGTAACATATAAGACTTTTTTAAAAGTCTTATAAGTTAGTTATAAGACCTATTTGAACATTGAAAATTGTGTTGTAAAAAATTCTTATAAGTAACATATAAGACTTTTTTAAAAGTCTTATAAGTTAGTTATAATACCTGTTTGAACATTGAAAATTGTGTTGTAAAATAGTCTTATAAGTAGTAACTTATAAGACTTTTTAATAAGTCTTATAAGTTAGTTATAAGACCTATTTGAACATGAAAATTGACGAACCCAACCACAAAAGCATAACCTCTTTAGTTAAGATATGATTAAGGTCCTGTCAAATTTGAGATGCACTTTTGTTTTACAATTGTTTCCCCCACAATGTTATCGCTTTACCCTTAATTCACGAGATAAGACTTTTTAAAAAGGTTTTTATCTAAGTTACGTATATGGAATCTGTTTGGCACATTGTTAAAGGCTTTGTATTGTATGCAGATTGATGTGGAGAAGTTTAGTGAAGCAACGGTTGAGTATAGAGGAGAGAACAAGGAGATTGCTGAAAAATGGGTCCAACTTTTCAGCTCTTCTTACTTCATGGTCTCGTCTGTGAGTGCAATGCTTATGTTCATTCATCTCTCGGGCATTTGCTAGCAAAAAACGGAGCTCTTCAATGGGTACTTCATTGATATTATTGTACAAAATTAATTCCAACCATTTACCTACAAACAAACAGGAAAATGTGACTAAGCTCACAGATATGGCGGACTACAAAGCTCCATAGCTGTCTCTTGGCAGTCACCGGAGGTCTATGCCTGATAATATTTTAATAATGAATTAATAATAACTTTAAAAATTTTATTGGGATAACAAAATTATTGACAATCAAAATCAAAGTGAAACTGTATAAATACAAAGGTGAATTCAATCAATTGAGTACTGTTATACAAACTCTGTGCACAAGTTAAGTTCTTACTCCCCTCAGTTTCAAAATAAATGTCGAAAGCAAATTTGAAATTTTTGGACGTTCAATTTGGGACGGAGGTAGTTATCCACTCTATAGATCTCCTTGGGCACCTTATGAATTTACCAACAAAAACTGTTATACAAACTCTGCTGTGCTGTAGATATTTAAAATATTCTCTCTTGATAATTATGGCACGTATATGTAAAAGGTTAAAAGAATTTTCAGTCATCATAAACCAATTTACGTGCACAAGAACTAAACCTGGAAGGAATCCACCATAGCTTTTAGCGTTTTTTGGGAAGTTAGCCACTGTTTATCACTCGCACTGGCCACAAACAAGATGACAGTGTTTCCTTTTGCCATTTCCTTAGCAAGATTGTGTGAACCAGAAATGGCGGAGAAGTCGCAATCGTGCCGAAGACGGAGACGGCAGAGTTGCTGCCGATCTGCTGCAATTGTGCCGGAGAAGTGAACTCCGGCGAGAGAGGGTTTGACGAAGGTGTAGGTGGCGATGGTAAATTTGAAGAGGGAGATAGAGAGAGTGTGGGTGTGTGGGTGTGTGGGTATTTATAGAGAGAATCTGGTCGGAATGGAGAGTAGAAACGTCGAAAACGGAGGGCAAGAGACGTCAGTGCCGGAGTTTAGGTCACCGGAGAAGAAAGGGATGGTGGGGTTGAGATTGGGTTTGGAGAGGATGAGATTCACTGTGTGTGTGTGTTTTTTTAGAGAGAGAAAAAAAAGAGAGAAAATAAAATTGAGAGAAAAAATGATAATAGAGAGTAGGGAGGTGGGGGGTGTCTGGGGAATTTGATTTTGAAAAACTTTTTTTTTTGGAATTAAGGAAAAGGCATTTCTTTAAATGGAAATACATATGGACATGGAGGGCCCTTGGGGAAAATTTCCATAACAAATATAGTAGAATGTGGTTAACTTGACCATTTCCTGTACGGAAAATGGAACGTTTGGGGTTCGTAGTGACTTTGATGTGGCTTATATGATTCCACTCATCTATGAAATGGAAATCTGTGTAATTATGTCAGAAGTATTATATGATGAAGATTTTGTTCTAAATCAGCAATAAACAGTATTCATTGGAGATGCCTTATGTTCTATTTTTCTTTGCATTGCACCATTTTGTTACCGGAAAGAACAGATTATTATCCATCAACTGAAATATATTTCTTCATTAATACTGGGATTTATTGAGGAAGCCGAAATGGCTTATGTATATCACACTGGATCTATTTGCGAAAGAAGGAAACGAAATGTTTAGCTTACTGCAATTCGAAGGATTCTGCAGTATTGATAATCAAAATCTTCAAGTTCTTTACAGGAGAAAAGGCTCTCTGTAATATGAAACCTCTCGACTCTCTTGACTCATACACATCCGGCACATAGTCGGACACTTGCTGGACCAGTGGAATTGATAAAAAGCTCAAGCAGTGGGGAAATATATTGTCGAGAATTAAGGCGGTGCTGAGGGACGCAGAAGACAGACAGTTTACAGAGCCATCTGTTCAAGAGTGGTTGAGTGATGTTCAGAATCTGGTTTACGACATTGAAGACTTTGTGGACGATTTCGGCTCTGAAGCTCAGGGTTGCCAGGTGGTGGATGAACCTGAATCAAGCCACCACAGTAAGCTGCATAAGTTTTTTTCTGGTGTTTTTTATAGCATCAATCGCACTGCTTCTAGGTTCAGTCCTGCTACAACTCTCAAGATTAGTGAGATCACTAATAGCTTGCAGCAACTTGAAGAAAGAATGAACAATATGGGGTTACGAGAGTATGTTGGGGGGAAATCAGAAAGAACAGCAAATCTGATAAGGGATCCATCAACGTCCTCGGTTGCTCCAGGATAAAATGAGCCATGATGGAGTTCGTATCATGTCTGTAGTGGGAATGGGTGCTTAAAGAACTAGGAATGCTGAAGTGCATTGGTATGCTGAGTCAACTTCGCACATTGTCAAAGTTAATTAGGAACACTGTCCTTAATTGAGATACAAAATGTTGTATCAATTTAATGATAAAAGTATCAATTTCATTTTTATGAATATAATTATTATTACAACTTATTAATGATAATAGTATCAATTTCATTTTTATTTATTTATTTCCCATCTTTTTTACATTATTTATTTCTATAAACCTATTAAATAGGTAAAACAAGTTTCAATAATATAAGAATAAAATAGAAATTTGATTGTTATTAAATCAAAAGAGACAATTATTTTGAAGACAAATTTTCCTCCTAAAAATTATTATTTTTAAATATATTATATAAAATAAGAATAAAAAATAGATACTTTGGTTTGGGAGTATAGAGGTAAAAAGAAAAGAAATAAAAAGTGAGTAAAATTGGTGATCTCTGGCAATCTCGTTTTATGCACTATTTCATACGTTGGCGATTTGTAGATCGACCCAAATCTTCTTAGAACTGCGACAAAAAAATCACCATCTCTGCTGCCAAGCTTGAAGTACGAACCAGATCTGATCGTCTTTTTCAGTAAACAAATCGATCGTCTTCTCCGGCAAACAAACGATGGTCACCATCTTTTCCGGCCAAGCTTTCTTTCGTTTGACTCACTTCCCTGATCAACCAGTCCTAGTCCCTCGTGTCCGACCATCTGAAAGCTTCGCATCATCTGGTTATCTGTGTTATGGTGAAATGATGGAACTCTCTCTCAGCCTCATCGTTAACACCGCAGCAAGTCCCAAGTTGATTTGCCGTCGGTTCTCTCCTCACTGCAGTAACTCTGGCCATCAACTGCCCCATACACCCCAAATGTTAGGTTGTCGAGCTCATGACCGATATTCACAAGATAAAGGGTTTGAAGGAATGTATTACTCCACTCCAAATCTCAGATTACATCTTAGAAATTTATTCATGAAATGAAAAACTTTGGTTTGCTTTGTATTCCAAAAAAAAAAATTACTCAGTCTAAAGGATGGTAACTGTGTAATCTATAAGCACTAAAAGAAAGACCATTTCTTAATGCATTTCAGGTGTTTGCATTTTTGCCTCAACGAAGTTCAAGTTGTGGTGTGCTCTAGGTGTTTGTATTTTTTCCTAGTCCAACATAATAAGGTGAATGATATTTTGGATTGAATGTATTAAAAGAAATAACCACATAATGAACTATAAGTGTCATGTTCTTTGGTGGATTCTTGACTGAATTTGGCTACTTGATTGTGGTCTGACTGTCTCGAATCAAAGCAACATGGCAACCGGATAAATTCATATGACCTTTTTCTCATTCGGGTGATGGATAGCACGAATGTGAAGGAAAGTATATGGATTGAATTTTTGTTGTTTGGGTTGCCACTAACTTATGGTTGCTGCTCTTGTTCTATCTTCATCATTTACTCAACCTAACTAGTTACTCTTCTTTCTAAAAAAAAATAGTCACTTTAGTTTTAATTTTAATGATTTATTTAATTGATCTTTAACATTTTTTTTTTAAAAATTAACTATCTTAAATTTATGGGGTTGACAAATTTATGAATTTTAAACAAATTATTAGTGCTAGTGTAAATTAGAACTTGGCTGTTTCGGATAACGAAGGTCTTCCCTCGGACATCCATACCTCGTCAACATCTCCCCTATTTTCATCAGGGTCACCAACATCCATGGCCCCCTCTCCCTTTGATAAATCCTAAGATTTACCTTGTGGTAACCATGGATGATCTGGGGGTCATGTTCCCAAGAGCGGGTCATTGCTAAAATGGGGCAAAGGGGCAGAAGTAATTCAAGAATCGTATCAAGACAAACTCAAGAAAAGCTTCGAAAAGGGCAACAATGGCGGACACCGTGAAGAGCATCTAGGGGATGGCAAAAAACCCGAACCCGCCCCGAACCCGAAAAGACCCGCCCCTAATAGGCCGGGTTTGGATCCAAAATTGAAAACCCGTCGAGTTTTTGTAGGGTTCGGGTTTACCCCCGTCCCGCCCCGAACCCGCCCCGATTAACTAGGAAATTACTAAAATACCCTTAGGAATCACTAATTTTCACTTGTAAGTACCCAAATCTGGCTCATGCCTTCCGGTTAATTTTCCCGGCAATTCCGGTAATTTTTCCGGTAATTCCCCAGATTTTCCTAAAGTTCCGGAATAATTCCGGAACTGTTCCAAGCCTTTTAAGGGCTGAAGGGAATGCTTGGTGATTAAGAAACACGTTTTTCTTAATCCCAAAACCCTTCTAGAAGGCTGCCACCTTGCACGTTTCTAGAAGAAGCCAGATCTGGCTACTTATGTCGTGCGACATAACCGCCAGAGAAACCTTCTAGAAACCCGCCACCTTGCATGTTTCTAGAAGAATCAGTGGCTACTTATGTCGTGCGACATAACCGGCCAGGAAAAGTTCTAGAACCATGCCACCTTGCATGTTTCTAGAAGGAATATAATATGGCTTGTTATGTCGTGCGACATAACAAGCCCATTGCAGTGGCGACTATAAATAGAGGTCTCCACCTCTCATTTTTAACACACCTCCTCCACCCCTCGCCCCCCTCTATAGGGAATACGCTCCAGAAGCCTCCTCTCTCCTCACATACCCCCCAAATCACCTCAATCCTCCCAAACTAATCACACACACACTTCCCACACACACACACACACTTCCTATACATCAAGAACTCGAGGTTCTCAAGGATCCAAGGCTGGACACCAACTCCGGAGGAGGACGCTAGAAGGCTCCTATATCTAACTTGATATAGGAGTTGTGGATCTTCAAGGGTAACGAGTTTCTACCCCTTTTCCACTCTCTATTTTCCTTTGAATATGAAATCTATGTGTTACATGCATTGATAATGTAGTATTCTGATTAAAGTTGCATACTTTAGTGTTATTACCCAAATCCACATTTTATTTCATTACATTTCATATAAAATCTCCGTTTTGATTTGGTTTTGCATGAACACTCAAGATGAGTGTGGATCCCTCATATCCACACCCTCTTGAAGTGTTCATTATCGATAAACATGCTCTCTGAGATTTGTTTGTGAAGTAACTTGACCATTTTGGTGCCTTGTTACCTCTGCAAATCTCAGTTGTAAAGCCTCTGCAAAATGGCTAGTTATGTCACGCGACATGTGCGGCTATGTCGTGCGACATAAGTAGCCAGTTTTCAGAAGCTTCACAGTTTCAAGCTGTAATCTGATGTTAACCCCCATAATGCTAATACCTGATGTTTAGATAATATCTATGTACATAATATGTCATCTTTTCATTAAAATACCATTCTCATACATAAAGGTGCATCCTTTGCAACAAAATCCCATTTTTTCATGCATTAAAATCATTCCTTTTCCATTTTAAATCCCTTTTCACATTAAAGATGCACTCTTTGTACAAAAATCATTTCTCAACATAAAAAGCACTCATTTGCAATCAAATGCATCATTTTCAAACCAAAAAGTCATCTTTTCACTAAAGTATCATTTTTACATGCATTCCCCCATTAGCAACCTTGGAACGGACCGGTGTAAAAGTTCTCATCTTTGCATCGTTCCTTCCATTAAAGGTTCATGATTTCTTTAGAAAGGATAACCTTGAACCCTATATCTCCAATTATCGCTTAAGAATGAGTATGAAGCCTCTATACGAGCTCGACCGTCTTAAAGCGTAGGATTGATGGCCTAAGGACATTCCTTCCTAAAGAACCTCATCTTTGACCAAAAGAGAGTCATTCTCTCGATCACGCAAGTCCCGAGGGTCCCGAGGTTTTAAAATGCGATGATCACAAGTCATAAGATGAGGACGGGATCATAATCCCAAATACATAAATTCCAAGGAATCCCGAGCGACAACCAACAAATGGTTTGTACGTCCGGAAGACAACTTGGGACATTCCCCCCCCCCCTTATTTTCAAACACATGCACACAAAGAAAGCACGCAAGCAAACACGATTAATGAAATCTCGGGAGACTTGCTCCGACAAGGCACTTTGGGTGAACGCCAAACGTTCTTCCCAAGGGGTAACTTAACCTCCGAACCCGTAAAACCTTTTTTTCAAAGTTTTGAGGTAATCAAAATGGCGTGGCGACTCCGTTTTTCAAATAACTCGGATGTCTTCAAACTCGCGTGAATTCCAACACACAAAAATTTTGGGCACACATTCACAGTTTGGCGACTCCGCTGGGGATACCCAAAGGAGAAAAGCTTTATTTTCAAAACAAAAATCGATACTCGGTATATAGGTGGAAACCACTTACCCTTCCTGTACACTCCCTGACGTGGGAGTTGGGATAACCGGTGGTTTAACAATCCACGTACCAGTATCCCTTTTCAAAAAACAATTTTAAAAAAAGAAAGCTTTTCCCTTTGAGCGGGTTAGACTCCCATCACCGATTTCATTAATCATGCTTGCTTTCTTTACCATGCATTGCATCATTTGCATCTTGGAATCTGTGCATACTTTGAACGGGAAAAAACCCGAAAAATAGCAAAAGGAGTGGAACCTGGAAAATTGATCCATGCAGTCGTACGGCTCAATCCTCATTGGATTCTGACCGGGCGACCTCGGTGCAATTCCACCAGAAAATCGTGGTTAATCCGGCAAAGTCCTAGCGGCTTGGGGCTACTCGGCTCCATGACTCGATCGGGGCTTTCCCTTAAAATTTACGTGCTTACGTGTTGCATTTTCCCCCGTCCCGAAAATCATTCCTTTAAAACACATTATGAAAATTTCTGTTTTAACTCAAAAAGGAACAATTTTAGGAGACCGCACACTACGCGCACCTGATATATCCTGTACACTTTTGCACGCACGTCCTTCAAACCCGAGGGTGGTTCCAGCTGCAGTCACGGACAGCCTTACGATGCTCCCGGGCGCGCACGGAATCATCCCAACCTCCCCATGGCGGCAAACAGTCGACCAATGCACAGTCCGTGTCACACGTTTCAAAAAACCGTGACTTTTGGTTGGTTTTTGGTCTAGTCCGTGTCATATAGCCCAGTTGCATACCCACGTAAAAGTCAAGCCTTAGCTCATAAACGGAAGCCAAGATTTTCGCCCAAGCGAAATTCTGCCGAAATTCCGACAAGGAAAAATCGGTGGGATCTTGACTCCGACATTGACTATTGACCTTGACCCACACTGAATGCGTAAGAGTCAAGACCGAGTCTTTGCCAAAAATCAAAAGATCTTTCGCTCAAGCGAAGCTCTGCCAAAATTCCGACAAGGAAAAATTGGCAAGATCTTGACCGGCATTGACTTCGATTCTGACTCACGCACTGCGTATGCAACGAAGTTCAATGTGACACTGTGTCATCCGGCTTTTGCCACCCGACCCATGCCTATTATATTCTCGGACATTACCGAAAGTCAAAAAACCGTCATTCGCTCAAGTGAAACTCTGTCAAAGATCCGTCAAGGCGTAGAGACGAGACTTTCCCGCATTGCCTCGACTATAATCCGCATCGCTCGTGCGTTGAAAGGTCCTATGACCCGCTAGACCCGATAGGAGCGTTCTTTACTCTCGGTCGGTGGGATCCGCGTGCCCTATAGGACCCTCGCCCGGGCCGCCCACCCCGGGAGGTCGAAATACGGGTGGAATACGAGGGGCTTATAGACGTAGTGACGGAACCCACCGATCCAGGATCTAGAGTAGTTGTGAAAAGAAGGGCGTAACCCCTTTTCCAACCAATTAGAGATTAATAAAAGACATTGTTTTAAGTAAACTTGAACAATTAGTGTAATCATAATTGCATGTTCCTATCTCTCGAAATCCCTAATCGAGACCTTTTCGGTCCGATCTCCGTTTTCCTCATCCCGACCTTTCATTGTCAAATCCCTAATCGAGACCTCTTCGGTCCGATCTCCGTTTCCTTATCCCTACCTTTCATGGTCAAACCCTAATCGAGACCTCCTCGGTCCGATCTCCGATTTCCCGACTCGACCTTTCATGGTAAAATCCTTAATCGCGACCTCTTCGGTCCGATCTCTACTTTCAACCTTGACCTTTCAAGGTCTCATCTTTTCCGATCAATTAGGATTAGGAGAAAATGCGCTTCGAGCAAAAGTTAAAGCGATAAGGGCATGTTACTTGAGCCTTCAAATTCTAAACACTTACCTTCGAGTCTAAACCTTACCTATCCCCGAGTCTAAACCTTACCTATCCCCGAGTCTAAACCTTGCCTATCCCTTTCCCGCAGAAAAAGAAGTGAGCGAGAGTACCGGGTCGCCGGCTTTTCGCCGTAGCTCATCGCCTCGTAGAGTCGAATGGCGATTTGACAAAAAACAATGAGGGTATGGGAAATCGATGATTAGGAAGGAAGAGTTAGTCCCGGCTTTGAAAAATGCCCAGGATCATGAAGAGCAGCTGTCATTGCTCATCGGTGCTCTTCGCCGCAATGGAATCCAAGTAACAATTGAGTCCAACGGTTCTCTCCGGTAGTGGTCGAAGATGAGACTCGTAAGTAGCCATCTCGGGCTTCCCCAAACTTATAACCAATACCTTCCTCCATCCACGTATGATCCCTTGCCAAGGACCACTTCTCCTCGCCCTTTCCAACATCCCACCATCATCGTGGCCCCATTGCCCTCGCCTTCTCGTAACGGATTGGATTTCACCCCACTTATCCCTCGGCCTCGGCAATACCGCCGCTTATGCTCCAACCTCACATAATCGCTTGAGATATGTGGCTATGTTCAAGCCCCTATACCCGCCCGAATGCGATCATGAGTTGCCAAAGGATGAGCCGAAGTTTTCAGCCGTTACCTACCGGACTTAGTGAATTCAGCCGCCGCTCGCTACTACAAGTCCTCTGCCGGTTCCGTAGCCCAAGAGTCCCCGTTGACCCCTATGTGGCAATGTTGATGGAGCAAGTGAAACAGATGCAAGAGAAGCTTGACCTCATGATGAGTATCAATACTCCCTTGACCCAAGATGTCGGACTGTGCAAGGAAATGACTCCACCGAGCATAACCCAATACCAAGCAAAGAACCGTACCTAGCTCAAAGACCACGCACCTCACAAAGGAAAGAATGTCACAGCCTTCCTTCACCAAATCCAACAGTGGAACCAATTGGACAATGGGAATCGAGTCTTGAGAATAACAAGGTCCCCCGAAAACCTCGCTCCTTTCACTTTAACAATACGAGATGCCTTTAAGCAAGATTCTCGAAGAGCTAGTGAAAGAAAACTGATAAAGCCATTGGAGAATTGGAAGCCCAGAACCCCAAGTATTCGATTGGATGAGTCCAAGCATTGCCTTTTCCATCAATACCATGGGCACGACACCGATGATTGCACCTATTTGAGGCATGAGATCCGTAAGTTGATAGAAGATGGGAAGCTTGAGAACCTCCATGGGCCAAAGACGAAAGTTATGACAAGAGGTCAATTCAAGAAGTGCAAGGTCCAAAACGTCACCCGATGATTTTGGGATGCCCATGAGCAAAGTTTTCAACGATTTGGTGAAACGAAGCCTTCTCACACCTCTCGAGAATCATAAGCCAAGAAACCCAAGTAGAGTTGACAGGCCAAGTTCTGTGAGTACCACAAGCATTATGGTCATGTGACGCATAAGTGTGTGGAGTCAAGAAAGAAATTCAAAGGCCGATCTACGAAGGAAAGCTCAAGCTCCCCGGGCAACCCAACCCGCGAAGAGTAACTAGACTAGGGTTTACCTATCCTTAATAAAAAAAAGGAAGAAAAAGAAAAATAGTCTCTCAGTCAACCTTCGTAGGTCCTAGTATTTTTTCCTTTCAATTAAGTCCTCTACGGACATTGTATTGAATCTTCAATTTTCTATAAAAGAGTCTTCTTCTTTTCTTGCTAGACTTAAGACATTATTTGCACACCTACATTACATTTAATGAAATGGTTTTATTTTATATGATCACTTGCATTGCTCAACGAACAATCTCTCGAAATAATTAACGTTCTGATTAATCGGTGTGAGAAAGTCAACTAATGCCATCAAGCCATACACTTTCCTCATCCCACAAGAGGCCTTCATCAAAGCCATACACTTTCCCAAACCATGTCCACCTTCATCTTGAACAAGTCAACGACGGCGACAACATCAAGGAACGACAAAAAAGGCCACTCAGCTTCGAAAGATTGACCCCGTGTCGACAACAACCTAGGGGCTTGGTTTAGACTTCAAGGGTATCAAGAATGTTCAAGCAGGGGCTCGCCTTGGTCCTCGGGTGCTCTAGAAAATAAAAAAAAAAGAGAAAAGAAAAAAATGTGTGTAGTGCAAAAAGAGTAATACCCAGCTAGACTGAAAATCTCAGAAAAAGGCAGTCTAGGCAAAAAACAGGGTTGCACATATATAAAAAAAGAAGAAATCTTGGTGCAAAAAGAGTAATACCCAGCTAGGCTGAATATCCCAAAAGGCAGTCTAGGCAAAAAACAGGGTTGCACATAAAAATAAAAGAAAATGAGGCCAAGGACCCAGCGTCACCAATCAAAAGCTTGACGGACAGGCAAGACCAAAGCTCAGAAAATAAAAGTTGTCGATAACAATGGGACGGTCGAAGCAAAGACAGAAGCATTTAGGCACGTGCAAATCCTTTCTCCCCCAATGAAAGAGGAAGCAATCAGAAGCAGCCGTCCAAGAATGACTTGGTCAAGGAATCATCCCGAGGCCCATGCCTCATCATCCAGTCTTCTCATCCTAGCCTTTTCACTAAAGGAACCACAAATCCCATTTCCCAAAACAGTACGGCCAAGGCCGAACTACGGCGACCTGAGCTCCTCACAATGAGGGGAACGTAGGCAACCAGCAATGGTCCGGTCATAAACATATCCAAATTCCTGAAAACCCGGTCTCATCAAATGACCTCTCCCATGGACACAGTCAAATCCCAGAAAACCCGGTCTCATCAATGACCTCCTTATACACAAACCTTTCTTTCACACCCAGCCAACCTTGATCCGCGACATTGGTTGACTTTCTCCTTATGATTAATTAGAATGTTTGTTCATATCGAGATTAGTGGTTGAATAACCTGAACATTAATAAAGGGTTTTAAGCAATCTTGTGATCATTGTAAATAAAACAAGTTTTCAGATGTCTTGACAAGTCTTCCTTTTCTACATCTTAGGAAAGATAGTGCTAAACACTGATTTTCTGTCAGCAGGGGCTTCCATACACTTTTACCAACCTTTCTACGCTTATACTCTCTCAAAAGAGTCAAACCCAAAGCGAGTTTTGTGCCTACATCGAATAAGGCCGTCAAAATAACATAAAATCGGGAGCTATTCCCACCTTTCGAAAAAATATGCCCCTGCATGTATATATCTTCCTAAAAGTTCTTCTCTTCGTCCACATCTTCTTAAGGTTGGCGAGTGACTAAAAAAAAAAAAAAAAATAGAAATAAAAAAAAGAGGAAAAGGATAGGTTTTCCCTCTTCTGCTACAATTCGCATTAGGATTGCCTTGAAACTCTTCAAGTCTGGGACTTTGCTAAGCCATTCCTTTAAACTTGGGGCTTCTTTAGCCATTTTTGGGGTTCGCATCGAGTTCTTCACTAGGTCTCTAGATGGATTCAGTCTTGGTCAAGATCAACCTCAGGATCATTTCCGCAGTACCAATCAGATTGGGATTTTTGTTAGAACACTGCATCAAGCTTCGCCGAGTCACTTCGCCCGCTCGCTCATTCAACCTGGCTTTGCCAAATGAAAGGATCTTTCCTTGCTTTAGTAAGACATGGGGTTTTGCGTAAAGTTTTTCCTCCGACCGGGCTCCGATAAGTCACATCCATCCCTAGAAGAAAGGTTTGGTCACTCCAACATCTCGCTTGGTTGTAAAAGCCTGTCGCATCGCCTTCAAGCGCCGTAGTTTAAGAAAAGGACCTTAATCAAGACCCGAGGTTTAAACCCGCCTCACTCAAGAAGGAATTCTCGTCCACGTTGACAACAAAGAACAGCTCACCCGCACCCAAGGGATACAACCCCACCTGTTTGAAACCCGTCTCAAACAATTCCCAAATACATTCCATATGTATATCCAAACCCAGCCCCTACCATGTTCCTTAAAAATCACCCCTAGGCTCAAGTAACGTGCCAATTGCTAATGATAACGTTTTCTCCCAAAAGCGCCTTCGTTACTTCCGTTATAACGAGGTAACTCTAGGCGACAGTTTCCTAATTGTCAAAACGTCGAAAATCCTAGACATCATTCCTAACTGTCTAGGTAAAGCTTGAACTACGACCTGGCTTGATTCCTCCGGGATACGTAGGTAGCCTTTCATAAAGGTTCAGCCATCCGACCACTTTGGTCACCTTTTCCCTTCTCCATTCTCCAAGGGTGCGTAAGCTTTTCATAAAAGTTCAATTTTGTGACCATATGGGTCACCCCTCTTGATTTGGAACATTCCTATGAAGGATTGGTTGCTTGACCTCCTAGGTCACCCCATTTCCATCCTTAAGGGACCAATATCTCTTTGCCATTGCCCTAAGGAGACCGGGTTTGTGACCTATTTGGTCACCCAATTCCAACCTGTGTCAGCAATTCCAGTCCAAGGCCAAAAGGTAAAAGAAGTGCAGTCTTGGCTACTTATGTCACGCGACAAAACTGGCCAGTTGGCTACTTATGTCGTGCGACATAACTAGCCACATCAGACATCAGACATCTGCAGCTTCCTGTTCTCCCCAGGGCAATCCCCGACTTGTCAATGGCTGTAAATACCATCCATTCACCTCTCAAATGCATAAGGAAGGGTTCATTTACCCCATATACACTCATGCATTCATTTACAAGCTAAAAATCCATCCAAGTCATCCATTCAAACCATTTGTACATACAAAGTAGATCAAGTCCAAAAGTTGTGCATAAAAAAATAATAACATGTGTTTTCCCCAAAGGGGGTACAATAGCCAAAAAGTCATAAATGTCTAAGGGGAAAGGGGGCTACTCTGAATCCTCTCCATCACCCTCTTCATCATCCTCTCCCTCATCTCCATCCTCGTCGTCATCCTCAGCCTCCTCCGGCTCATCGTCAGGATCGTCCGAAGGTGCCTCGTAAGCTATGGTCCCCGTGCGATAGTAGTCGTCAAGCTCGGTGATAACAGCAGAGTCAAGCTCGTAATCTGTGGCCGTCTCAGCTCCACCATCCTCATCCTCATCCTCATCATCGTCAATCTCAATGGGTCTGTAAAGAGGCACATTTGCAGTCTTTGTCCGAGGCGTCGGTCCTCTAGTGCTCCCGCTGGTGCCCACGTCATCAGAGCGGCTCTTCTTCCTTCTCGGTTGGCCAGGTGGAGAGATATCAATCGAACTCTGTGACCGGCACTGATTCTTCCGTAAACTCATGCCTTTCTCGGAGCTTGCCAATCATGCCCAGCGCGCCGGTATATGCCCTGTCAAATGTCCGTAAGCCCGAGCGTAAAACTCGTTATGCGTACATAAAAAGCGTCAGAATGCAGTTCTTGATAACAAAAAAAGAAATGCAAGCAATCCAAAGAGGCGTAAGGAGCAATACTTACAGATCTAGAACCTCGCGGGAGCACCAGATGAGGATGAGTCTGGGACATATCAATGTGAGCTCGCCTCATGCGACCGCCACCCTGATAATCAATGAAAGTCGGGGGCAAAGGAGGTCTAGCTACGTAGCCAGTCGAAGGCCCCGCGCTATGAGCGCCATAACCAACCCTGGTCTGTGGGGACTGAAGATGTCTAGCCACGTACATAGTATAGTCCCCCTCCCGTGTGTAAAGATGTGCCGCCATGCCTACGATCAAAGCATCTACATTCGCCAACTGGCGAGGCAGCCACATCCTAGCTGGGGGATCATCAGGGATCCGAGCGTGCTTATTCGGCCCATGCTGTCTATACACCCTCTCTCCCAAGTACAAGGCGTCTCCGGACAAGCCCACCAGTAGCTTGCGACACTCTGTGAAGTGCGCAGCGTGATCTAAATCCAGAGCGGCATAACGACTACCCAGTGGGAACAAGCTCATCCTCTCGTGGAACCCCTCTCGTGCATGTCAACGTATCATGATAAGAAGCAGAATCCCGCACCTCGAGCCCTCCGGCGTCCCTGTTCTTCTCGGCATCCTTTGTCCACCGACGAAGAGCAGAAAAGTGGTGGCAGGAAACTCATCCTTGATCTCGCCACTCATAATGTACCCAAAGTACTCAAGGCCCAAGCCCGAAAAGGAGAAGAAGAAGTCAAAATAGGGAAAATAAGGGATATAATGAAATGCGCAAAAGAAAAGAGATCAAGGTGAGAGAATACCTCGAAAGCCGCATTGAAAGCAGTGAAGTACTTCGCCTTCCCTACGACGTCATCTAGGGCCAAATACATCTCGGCTAAACCCGCTCCCCCGGGGCAGATTCCCGACGGTATCCCGGGCTCTCGGTAGCTCCAACGGTGAAATCAAAGCATTAGATGCGCTGTTGATGGAACAGATGTCGGAAAAGCCCACCCATACAAAAGCTCTAGCCAATCTCTCGGCTCTCGGTAGGCTCTCAACGGATCATCTACCACAAAGTAGTCCCCGCTTCCGCCCTCAATCGTGCCATGTAGCACCCCAACTCATATCCATTCCCCTTCGATCCGGAACGAAACCAAGTAAGCCCATAAAATCATCATCGCCAATAGGCCGGGCTCAACTCCCCGTACAGCTCCTCTACGTAGAGCGGCTCATCCGTAAAAGGCGCCCCGTGATGACCGCAAAGTCCAATGGAGTGACCGCTGCCTCACCCCAAGAGAAGTGAAATGAGTGAGTGGTCTCCCACCGTAACTCTCTCGAATGCCCTCACTAGATCCACACTCCTCTCGAGTGCCCGATGGCCTTCGCCATCTCAAAAAATTGCCCTAGCCCGGCGGCCAGTAAATCGTGCCCTTAGGCGAGTCCACTCCGCTTCCTCGGCTACCCGGGAAGCTATCCCATAGCCTGCCAATCACCTCAGGGGAGCCACGGGTGCGCAATCCCTGCAAGAAAACATGGCACAAATATTAATATTTCGTGCTATTTATGAAAATCATCTCAAGCAAAAAGTAGGTCAAAATGGATCAATGTATGGCATGCATTTATGCATTACATTTCCTAGGTCAAACTCATGTTCACAGGCCAATCCATATGAAGTTCAAATGCAGTCTGAAGAAAAACTCAGTTCAAATCAATTTCGCACAAATTGAAAATTTTTCAAGAAACCCTAGGTTTCTTACCTCTTCCTTCTTCGTGACATCCGAAGTATGCTCATCAAGCTGTGGGTAGAAATCTCCCCTTGGTGCTTCCGGAAGAAACGGCCGTTGATTCCTTTGCACCCCCTTTCTTCGAGTAGCTAAGTTGGCATGTTGAGAAGCCCTCTTGGTCGGATAGAGCCTAGGAGGCATTCTTCAATTGAATCGGACTAAGAAGTGTTGGATTTCTCTCGATTTCCTTCGAATCCCCCTCTCTGATGTTCGCCCTCTCTCTTCTCACTGTCGCCTCCCTCTCAATTTTAAGCCTAATTAAATTTCAAATGGCGACTGTGCGTATTTTTAAAGAATCTGTTCACCTGGCCACTTATGTCGTGCGACATACTAAGCCTCTGTGGCCTGTTTTTACAATTTTGCCCCCGAAGGCTCCATTTTACAAATTTTGTCCCCCGTAGGCTGTTTTATCCTTTGTGCCACCGGCATTTTCAATCAAATTTTTCCTCCAATGCCCCCGAGGCTTATTTTACAAGTTTACCCCCTCGTGGCTCATTTTATTTGCCTTT
Source organism: Adenophora triphylla var. japonica (assembly GCA_022495995.1). Classification (NCBI taxonomy): domain Eukaryota; kingdom Viridiplantae; phylum Streptophyta; class Magnoliopsida; order Asterales; family Campanulaceae; genus Adenophora; species Adenophora triphylla. The sequence continues at coordinate 293,753 of JAFEMH010002991.1, forward strand.
GGCATTTTTAATTCACTTCTTTTACAAAAATTATCAGATACATCCGACTTTCTTTACAAAAAATCATCAAGTTTTTAATCTACGAAATAACGTCAATTAGGGGTGACAACCTCCGAATTGTCGAACTCTAAGTGTGCTACCACTATCCGCGAATAGTGGTGTATGCCCAAGTCATTCCAATTTACTACCCTTATCCGCGAATAGTGACGTATGCCCCAAGTCATTCCAATTTGTGCTACCACTATCCGCGAATAGTGACGTATGCCCAAGTCATTCCAATTTGTGCTATCACTATCCGCGAATAGTGACGTATGCCCAAGTCATTCCAACTTGTGCTACCACTATCCGCGAATAGTGACGTATGCCCAAGTCATTCCAATTTGTGCTACCACTATCCGCGAATAGTGGTGTATGCCCAAGTCATTCCAACTTGTGCTACCTCTATCCGCGAATAGTGAAGTATGCCCAAGTCATTCCAATTTGTGCTACCACTATCCGCGAATAGTGACGTATGCCCAAGTCATTCCAATTTGTGCTACCACTATCCGCGAATAGTGACGTATGCCCAAGTCATTCCAATTTGTGCTACCACTATCCGCGAATAGTGACGTATGCCCAAGTCATTCCAACTTGTGCTACCACTATCCGCGAATAGTGACGAATGCCCAAGTCATTCCAACTTGTGCTACCACTATCCGCGAATAGTGACGAATGCCCAAGTCATTCCAACTTGTGCTACCACTATCCGCGAATAGTGACGAATGCCCAAGTTATTCCAACTTGTGCTACCACTATCCGCGAATAGTGACGAATGCCCAAGTTATTTCAACTTGTGCTACCACTATCCGCGAATAGTGACGTATGCCCAAGTTATTTCAACTTGTGCTACCACTATCCGCGAATAGTGACGTATGCCCAAGTCATTCCAACTTGTGCTACCCTTTATCCGCGAATAGTGACGAATGCCCTGAAGTCATTCCAACTTGTATCAGCTAATGAGCTTAATGCCCAATTCCAACTGTGCTACCACTATCCGCGAATAGTGACGAATGCCCAAGTTATTCCAACTTGTGCTACCACTATCCGCGAATAGTGACGAATGCCCAAGTTATTCCAACTTGTGCTACCACTATCCGCGAATAGTGGACTTAATGCCCAAGTTATTTCAAATTATGTGCTACCACTATCCGCGCGAATAGCGACGCATGCCTAAGTCATTCCAATCCTTGGGTCAGGCTACCACTATCCGCGAATAGTGACGTATGCCCAAGTCATTTCAACTTATGCTACCTCTATCCGCGAATAGTGACGTACGCTCAAGTTTCCCAACTTAAGTTACCTTTATCTCGTCATAAAGAGATAAGCGCCATAAGCTCTAGCTTCTTCAGTGACAGCCTCCGAATTGTCAAAATCTCAAGGATCCTAGACATCGTTCCTAACTATCTAGTGATGCTTGAACTACGATCAAGGCTTGATTCCTCCGGATACGTAGGTAGCCTTTTATAAAAGGTCCACCATTCGACCACTTTGGTCACCCCGTTTCTTTGTCACTCCTCGGTGATAAAGCGCCCCCTCATAGAAGTTCGTATATCCGACCACCCGGGTCACTCCTAGCATATCCCCGGTAGGATCAATCGCTTGACCTCCTAGGTCATTTTCTCTTCTTCCTTCCCCAATGATCCTAATTCCGAACTACGGCTGGCTTGATTCCTCCGGATACGTAGGTAGCCTTCCAAAAGGTTCCACCACTCGACCGCCTGGTCACCCAATCCCGAATCTCGGCATTCGCGAGGATCGGATCCTTTTCTATCGACAACCCCACTCGCCTTGCAAGTGACGCGTTGCCGAGGGGCTTCAGAAGTACCCCAAATCCGGCTCATGCCTTGGGTTAATTTTCCCGGCAATTCTGTAATTTTTCCGGTAATTCCCCAGATTTTCCTAAAGTTCCGGAATAATTCCGGAACTGTTCCAAGCCTTTTAAGGGCTGAAGGGAATGCTTGGTGATTAAGAAACACGTTTTTCTTAATCCCAAAACCCTTCTAGAAGGCTGCCACCTTGCACGTTTCTAGAAGAAGCCAGATCTGGCTACTTATGTCGTGCGACATAACCAAACAGAGAAACCTTCTAGAAACCTCGCCACCTTGCATGTTTCTAGAAGAATCTGCAGTGGCTACTTATGTCGTGCGACATAACCAAACCAGAAAAGTTCTAGAACCATGCCACCTTGCATGTTTCTAGAAGGAATACAGTCATGGCTTGTTATGTCGTGCGACATAACAAGCCCATGCAGGCAGCCTATAAATAGAGGTCTCCACCTCTCATTTTTAACACACCTCCTCCACCCCTCAGTCCCCCTCTATAGGGAATACGCTCCAGAAGCCTCCTCTCTCCTCACATACCCCCCAAATCACCTCAATCCTCCCAAACTAATCACACACACACTTCCCACACACACACACACTTCCTATACATCAAGAACTCGAGGTTCTCAAGGATCCAAGGCTGGACACCAACTCCGGAGGAGGACGCTAGAAGGCTCCTATATCTAACTTGATATAGGAGTTGTGGATCTTCAAGGGTAACGAGTTTCTACCCCTTTTCCACTCTCTATTTTCCTTTGAATATGAAATCTATGTGTTACATGCATTGATAATGTAGTATTCTGATTAAAGTTGCATACTTTAGTGTTATTACCCAAATCCACATTTTATTTCATTACATTTCATATAAAATCTCCGTTTTGATTTGGTTTTGCATGAACACTCAAGATGAGTGTGGATCCCTCATATCCACACCCTCTTGAAGTGTTCATTATCGATAAACATGCTCTCTGAGATTTGTTTGTGAAGTAACTTGACCATTTTGGTGCCTTGTTACCTCTGCAAATCTCAGCTTGTAAAGCCTACGCAAAATGGCTAGTTATGTCACGCGACATAGGCGGCTATGTCGTGCGACATAAGTAGCCGCGAAGCTTCACGGCTTTCAAGCCGTAATCCGATGTTAACCCCCATAATGCTAATACTCGATGTTTAGATAATATCTATGTACATAATATGTCATCTTTTCATTAAAATACCATTCTCATACATAAAGGTGCATCCTTTGCAACAAAATCCCATTTTTTCATGCATTAAAATCATTCCTTTTCCATTTTAAATCCCTTTTCACATTAAAGATGCACTCTTTGTACAAAAATCATTTCTCAACATAAAAGCACTCATTTGCAATCAAATGCATCATTTTCAAACCAAAAAGTCATCTTTTCACTAAAGTATCATTTTTACATGCATTCCCCCATTAGCAACCTTGGAACGGACCGGTGTAAAAGTTCTCATCTTTGCATCGTTCCTTCCATTAAAGGTTCATGATTTCTTTAGAAAGGATAACCTTGAACCCTATATCTCCAATTATCGCTTAAGAATGAGTATGAAGCCTCTATACGAGCTCGGCCGTCTTAAAGCGTAGGATTGATGGCCTAAGGACATTCCTTCCTAAAGAACCTCATCTTTGACCAAAAGAGAGTCATTCTCTCGATCACGCAAGTCCCGAGGGTCCCGAGGTTTTAAAATGCGATGATCACAGAGTCATAAGATGAGGACGGGATCATAATCCCAAATACATAAATTCCAAGGAATCCGAGCGACAACCAACAAATGGTTTGTACGTCCAGGAAGACAACTTGGGACATTCCCCCTTATTTTCAAACACATGCACACAAAGAAAGCACTTGCAAGCAAACACGATTAATGAAATCTCGGGAGACTTGCTCCGGCGAGGCACTTTGGGTGAACGCCAAACGTTCTTCCCAAGGGGTAACTTAACCTCCGAACCCGTAAAACCTTTTTTCAAAGTTTTGAGGTAATCAAAATGGCGTGGCGACTCCGTTTTTCAAATAACTCGGATGTCTTCAAACTCGCGTGAATTCC